>JAULBM010066092.1:0-19908 GCA_032357055.1 Geukensia granosissima | reverse complement strand
TACTCCGGCTTCCTCCACCAGTAAAACTGACCGCCGCGATATGACTGAAATATTGTTGAAAGTAGCGTTAAACCCCATTCAAACAAACAAACGCCACTGGCGACAAACTTTCAAAGTTTTTAAAAGATGTTGGTCTGTATTCACGAATATATGGCAACACTAATTTGCTTTTTATTTGTTGTTTGTAGTTTGCGTTATTAAATGTTTTATATTAATTTGATTTATTTAAATTTTATTTCTGATACTTTATTTGAAGAAATTTTTTGTTCGCTCTGTCAGTGATATTGTTTTTTTACAGTATAATCTTCACTTTTAAGACTATTTTTATTTTTAAATAAACCATATTGACAATTTTAGTTCTGCATATTTTATTTTTGATTTCAATTTTAGTAAATATTATGTATGTTCTCGTCACTATATGGCTGAAATACCACCGACGTTGCGTAAAACACCAATCAATCAATACAAACTAAATAAATGCATCTTCCATTTCAAATGTGACGCAATAAGTCCTAATACATTTTCCTGTTCTATTTGAAAGATTGTGGAAACTATGCACGGTTCTAAGCCAAATCTTTGTAAATAAGAATTTGTTCTTTTCCCAGAATCATTGAGTTGTTTTAATTTGACCGATGTGTTTGTCAGCATACCCTTTGGATAACTTTATATTTATCGTTAAATATATGATGTTCGGGGTAAGTATTTATTAACACTATGGAATCCACGACCTCCTTTACAAAACAGTAGTGGGATCAGGTGCCCAAGCAAAGTTGTCAATCTACGTAAGAATGGTCGATTCTTCTGTGCTGCATAAATATTTCAAGGAATAACTTCTAAGAAGCTGTGATAGAGCCAAAAAACGAAGGAATTTCAAGATTCAAACACAGTAGATGAACTCGGATAAAAACAAATCTAAATAGGAAGTCCAAGAAACGACAAAGACTTAATATGATGCATTTTTAAGCCCCTCCGTTCATCTCGGATTAAAAACTTATATACTGCCAATTCATGCAAAACAAAAAATATGCGATAAATTTCATGTCAGACAAGTCTGGCAAATCGTGAATAGTGTCGAGAACATCTGGTCCACCAGCAAAGGCATCATACTTCTCAGATTGACAAATAAATGTTAAAGAATCCAAAAAGGAATTCAAAGAGGCAGACATCGTTTAGTTGGAAAACATACATGGCCAAAAAAAGACAAACAAAACACACAACAACATACTGAAAACTAAGGCTAGAGTGACACAAACCCTACAAAAACTAGGGTGAGTTTAGGTGCTCCGGAAGGGTAGGCAACTCCTGCTCCACTAGTGGCACCCGTCGTGTTACTCGGTAGACAACGCCGGCGTATGTTTGTCACAACCGGTATAGGAACGGAAAGTCTCATTATGGAACATTTAAATTTATTTTCCTATGATATTATATTTCTATTCAAGATAATTTGGAACAAAAAAACCTTAAAATACATATTTGAATGAAGTTTACAAAGCTGGTGGACTTCGTGTAGTAGCATATAGCTGTAGATGAAAAAAAGTTTTACCCAAAAATGATTTATTCTGAACACGTATAAGGCAAGTATTCTGTCTTAGGTTTTTTGTCTTATTAACCGTCACTTTATCACAGGTTTGTAAGACTCCTTAGTCTTTGTACAGATTGGATGACTTACTTTCCATTTAAAAATGCACTGAATGTCTCAAACATATCCATTTGATTGTTTGTAGTTGCTGGAGCCTGTTCTTTTCTATCAGTTGTCAAAGAAATCGAATCATTATTGTCAGTCATTAAATGCGAATCTGTTTCATTTTCTGTAGCAGAAGTTGCCTCTGTTTGACTTTGCATAGTAGAAATCGGCTTTTGTTGATTGATTTGTCCAGAAAATAGATCCGAGTCAATTGCGATTTTGCTGATCGGTTCAGATAGACTGGCAGTTGTAGATATTGGGTTTGACTGACGTTCTGTACTAGTGGAAACTGTTTCCCTTTTATTAGAAATTAAAGACTCTACTAGGTTTGGAATAGTAGGGACATGTTTACTTTGACTTGGAGATGACAGTATTGGCACTAAAGAATTTGATATAGCAGAGGAAAAATCATTTTCATTTAAGGCAGGTAATATAAGCTCTGATTTGCTTTGAAAGGGAAAACTTGACTCAGTTGAACTAGTTATTGATGACTTCACCGATATGCTTGGAACACTGGGAATGGGATTTTCTTGTCCTGCAATCGTTTGGGGTGTCTCTGTTTGAATAGACGCTATTAAGTTAGGAATTATTGGGAAGGTCCCTTTTTCTTCAACAGTGGCTTGAGATGATGCATCTGTTGTTGGAATCGTTATAGAATTATCGAGTTCATTATTTACTGATGGGAAATCTGTCCCACTTGATACTGTTGAGGAAACCATCCTTCCTGAATTTGAAATGGTTGAAGCTTCATCATTGGTTCTATCAAAGTTTGCAGTTCTAACAGAGAAAATATCCGCCTGTGTTCCTGAAGACATTACTTTTGTGTCTTGTTGCTTAGGATTTGATTGTATTTTGTCACTTACAAAATCTATCTCTTGGAACAAAGGCTTGACACTATTTAATTTATCTACTGATTTATCTGATGAAAGTTGGACTGCTGGAATATCTGATTTTGTAGGAAAAGTGTCGAGAACAAATTGGTCTTTAGAAAATTCAGACATTTGTTGTTTTGGTGCATCCCGACTCGGCATGGGAAACGACATAATATTGTCAATTGATTCTATATCACTTATGAGGTTTTCTTTGGTTTTTGATTGAATCTTCAATGTTTTATCAACGAGCATTTTCTTATCCAAAAGATTGTTTCCTGAGATTAACTCCTTTTCGTCTATATCATTTGTTAGAAATCCCTTTGGTGGTATTCTTCTTCGGATTGTAGCGTCTGCAGAAATTTCAGAGAGCCTTGGATCTATTTTTCTAAAAACATGCTTACCATATACATCTCCTTCATTAAATTTATTCAGAGATACCTTAGGCCTCGCATCAAATCGTTGTCTTTTCATCAAAGTATTAAGATTTTTACCAAATTGTGACACGTAATCAAATATTTTATGCAACGCACTCGATGGATTTTTTATGTCGGTAAAGCCTTTATCACTCAATTTTGTTGTAAAAATGTGTCCTTGCCGATTAGCCAAGAATTGTGTCAGTCCCAAGTTTTTTGTCACATGTAATGGAGCCCCAATTAAACGACGACCAACGGTGTTAAAACTTTCTGAATTTCTTTCTATTTTTGCAGATAAGTCGTTTAATGTTCTGCGCAACTGCAGATATTGTCCACTGTTTGCCAAAGATGTAAGTTCTTTTATCTTGCTTCTAAATATTTCTTTCATTAGACAAAGTTTTATTCTATTTTGTATGTTTTCAATTGTTTTCGTTATTGGTCTTTTCTGAATGTATGGAACCCGAACTATGCCAATTTTCTGACTGTATGGAACCCGAACTACGACATTGTTTCGTTCGTATAGAGATGTGAAAGGTTTCTGCAGTAAATTCGGTAATACCTGCCCAGGAGACGGCATTAACATTACTTTCCGAACTACAAAAGGTTTCCTTATATACCCTTCAAGAAACTTTCTTACATGCAAAGCTGGAATCTGGTTATCAACGCTACCAATAATTTGATCAATGCCGACTCCTAATGGTTGTTCCATGACGGAAATTGGCTTCATAAAAAATTTGGCTTGTTGACTGTAGCCTTCCGATGGTCCATAAATACTTAAACCAATGGTTTGGCCTGCTATTCTGTTAAATCCAAAAGGATTATCTAGTTTTCTTTCTGATACCGGTTTTAAAAACATTCTTAATGGCCTGACTACTGGTTGTGTAGTTGATTGCATATTATAAATTACTGGTGTACCGTATCTAGCCATAGGTTGTAAATTCATACCGTAATCAACAGCTTGATCATTTGCTAGTCTGTATAGAACTGAGTGATCGTAGTGAAGCGGTATTGGTACACTATATGGGCCTGCTTGCTCATGTTGAACTATGTTTGGTTTGACACCATAACCCGCGATGCTGTCTTTTCTGTAAATGGCAATTGGGGATTCCCTGTATCCAAATGGTTGAAAGCGCAACGCAACCGGCACTGACTGTGTGTTATGTCTGATTTCTGGTTTGTGATTTAGAATTATGGGTCGCATATAAGGCCGTAAAGTTTGATAATAGTTTACTGTTGATGCCATCTTAACGCCATTTTCAGCTGGTTGATAACCTCTATCATCTGTTGTCTTCCAATTATATTGTACTCTATTAGTGGGATTATTTATGTAAGACAACACAGATTTTTGAATACGTGGGTCAAGGTCAGAGAAGTGAATCTTGTTGATGACGTACTGTTGATTGATTGGATATGAAAACTGTTTCGGCTGTGTGTATCCTGTTGGAGTTTGCAGCTGATTCAACTGACCTTGATATTGATATCTTGTGTTAAAATAATTGCCCGTTAACGAATTGTCATTTGTACCAGTAAGGGGTGGCGTACCTGGAAGAGTATTGAAGATATTTCTGGATTGTATAAGCGGTATCTCCGTGTATCTCACAATTGAACTGTCAAACCTATTATTATTTATAGTTGGAATCGATTGTCTGATCAAATGTTGAAGCTGAAGAGACCTTCCATTGTAGATTCCTAAAATAAACAATTGGTAATACGCGTTAGTAAATGAAAATATTAAGTCGGGTCTCAATATACAGTTCGACTTACTCCATGAAAATCAATGTAAAAATTGAATAAAAATACAGATTCAAAATTTACGGGTTATCGATAAGTATTATGTTATAACTAGAAGGGAAGTAGCACAATTTAAACAACAGCTTCAAACATAAATCACACTGTCTTGTTAAATTCACTGCGTATGATGAGCTTTTGTAAAAAAAAAAATTCTCAGCTGTACCCTTACACATGTTGTGAAACTGATAATTTGTCAAACACGGAAATTTATTTAAATTTCTATTTGGAGTATGATGAAAGCGCTGAAAGTGAACAGCAACTTCCTCTGCAGGTTTATGAACTTGGCGAGACATTAACCATTTAAAATGATAACAACGAATTGTAATTAACATAGAATAGAATGTGTCCATGGTACACAAACGCTCTCGCCAAAGTGAAAAATACACAAACAACCCGTCCTTATCCTAACAGCCATTGTATAACAACAGCTATTTGAGTGCATAATCTAATACATGTAATAACAAAACTGAAACTCGCCACATTTGAACTATACTATACGTCAAGCTTTTCTGGAGTGCGATTTTGGGGCTTAATTTAATTATATGTGCGTTTCCGCCTTACTAATTATTTTAAATCAAAAGAAATAATTATCCCACGGTTAGCGGTTCACGCTTTACATTTTGCAAAAGCGTTTTACATACTATTAGATGCCCGTGAATTTCTCTACGGGGGTTTTAACGTTGAGGAATGGCCATCTTTGTTTTCGGCGGGAGCGCAGAAGTTTGAACTAGATAAAGTTATTTGAAACATTGCGCACATTTTTTTATTCGGACCTCCTTTTGCGATCCGTACCAGAAGAATTAATTAAAATTTCACTCAGGCGCGCCACTTTATTAAGGTTATTTAATCCTCGTAAAATAACCTAATTATTACGCAGCTTTGACAATGTGCATTCCCGGTCTCGCGCTAGCGCGTCCAAAGGACCACTTCAAATAATTGGCTAATTTTATAACGTTAAATCCCAGTAGACATCTAAAAACTCGGTGCATCTTAAAATACGCCGTTATTGCTAAGTATTGTTGCAAGTTACTCGCACTTTTTTCAATCTTCAAAATAAACACTATTTTATAAGAGTATAGTAGACAGATTTTCTTTCACAACTTTTATACCCGTTCCAACAAACTCTGACATAGAGTATGGTTTGTATTTATTGATCCTTATCAACATATCAAAATGCCAAATCATATATTTTACAAAAATGAATGATCGGAAACCTCAATTTACTGAAATATGACTATCTCATGGGCATTACTCTAGAACTATAAAATGAAATAGACCATTTTCTAACCTGACTTGTTTTATTGGCCTCAATAACATATCCAAATTTCAAAAATTTTATTAAAGCTGAAAAAGTTATTGATCGGAAAACGTTTTCAGGACCTAATAACGGACGGACATACAGGGGTAAAACTTAAAGTTTTCTGGGTTTAACTGTAATGAAGTATTTGGAGAAATCCAAAGTATCGTCAAGATAACAGTAATTATTGTTTAATTCATTTATTAAATCCGATTTATAAGGATCTTTGTTGGGTTTGGCTATAAGCGTATGAGATTGCGTAATTTTATTGCAAAAACCTAGACATTTTTTAGATTTTTATTAAAACCAGTTTTGTATAATAAGTTTATTTGTTTCAAGGCGGGAGACAAATAGTAGGGGGCGGGAGAAAGGAGAAAGGGGGAGGGAGAAAGGAGATGAGGGGAGGGAGAAAGGAGAAAGGGGGAGGGAGAAAGGAGAAAAGGGGCGGGAGAAAGGAGAAAGGTACCCCCCTGTCCACCCCCACTAAAATAACGGGTTCAAGGCTTTATTCCTTGTATTGATCATGGTACAGATTACCCTCCCGATATATTCGGATACCTATTTCGTTTTTTATTTGAATATTTTTTTTACAATGTTTGAATCTCAGCCTTTCTCTCGTTTTGATCTAAAGCTACTGATAAGAGGTTGTTCATTGAAATGCGCATATTGCACATCAATCTTCACTATTTTATTTTCAAATTTTGTTTTTTCTAGTAAAGGGGAGAGAACTAAATAATCTCTCACTAGAGAAAAAGTTTTGTTTATGTGAATTTTATATTATTCCAGTTAAAACTGAATTTGTGTCTGAAAAACAGAAACGAGAAGTAGCTGAACAAAAAGATATAAACAGACGACAGGCGTTATCGGAACTCAATATACCAGTGCGAGATGTAGAAAAAGACGATATATTATTAGAGGAATTCCCGGGAAAATATAAATTATTCAAGCATCCGATTGATGCTAAAGAATACATAGACAAGAGTAATTACTCACCTAGTCCCGATGTGTTCAGCAACCGATCAAGTTTTAGTCTACCAGAAAATCACAAGGAAAATAAATTACCGATCCGGAAGCGTAGTTCTTTTCAAAATATCCAGTCATTTTACCTGCCTGGTCTATCAGAGGACACAGAGAGTTCTGTGGATTTTTCAGCTACTACTAAACAAAATAAGAAAGAAGTTGGAACAGGAAAACTCTTACTTAATGCAGGTATTATTTTAAAAATTTATTCTCTAATAACCCTATTAGGTGATTCTTGGTTAAAAAAATAATTTTATGTAGGATTTGACTTTTGTTTATTTTGTGTTTTTTGTTTTGTTACGTTAATAAGCAAAATCCCACACCAAACTCATGGACGCCGTTAAAATAACTGATGTTTGAAAGAAGTCAAATCCAGCATTACGGTTTTCACTTCTTTAACTTCAAAGGCTGCAACACCAAATTGTTTTTATTAATTATATTGCTTAAACTGTGAAAATATTAGCAATTACATAAATTAAAAAAATATGCTTTATATATACCCAGAGAAACACCGTTAGTTATGATATTTTACAATACAATAATAAATATCTTAACGATATTGTTAAGTAACATGTACTGCTTTTCCGGGGGGGGGGTTGATATGTCTGTACACATTTCTGTTTCTTTGTGTTTCCACATAGTTTTTTATTTGCTTTTTTTATTTACCAGCACTAGATTTACCAAACCGTTTGGACACAAAATTTTTGGAAAAGTTGCTGGAATTAATCTGACGTTTATCTCAGTTAAGTTGTACATTAATACATTCTCAGCTCTTCGAGATGGGCTAGCAGTTGGGAAAACGGTATCAAACTGAGACCAATGAAGTTCATTTATCAATGAACGGGCCTTTGAATATGAAAATATTAATAATGATTAAGTGTGCATTTCTTTCTTTTTGTGTCATCGACAAGAATTTCAATATAGCACAAACTGACCTTTTATTTACAGATCATCGAAGAAAAGAAAGTATATTTGAGCTAGAGGAAGAAATGATTGGATTTCAGGAGGAGAAATTAACATACAGAGATGATATTGACACTGGGATAAAACGAAAGGTACGTCCATTTAATCTTGTGCTTTTTATTTTTAATATGTGAATATATTTTGGGATTTGACAACAGATTTTAATCTTGTAGCCTGCTAATATACAACTTACTGTCTGTAAGGGGTTCATCAGAGAATGAAAAAATTGGTATTATTCCATTCTCATGCGTAATTATTCGTTTAAATACATGGCAATCTATTCATTTAATAAAAACGTAAGTGAAAACCGACTTGATTTATGCTTAAAGTCACTTTAAAGGTATCCTGAAAGTTTTTTTTTAAATCCCCCGCTTCAACACATGTTGAAAGTAAACAAAAGATGGCCGACAGTGGAGGGAAAACGGGATTGGAAACATACGTTAAAACAAAATCTCGCAATATAAGAAAATGAAATAAGTTAAATGAGAGCGAAATAGATCGAATGAGATATCAAAGTCATGGGATATTGCAAACTGGAGAAATAGACTGAACAGTGCAAAAATTAAAAAATGTATTGTAGTTTGTTATGTGAGGCCTTTTTATATAGTAAAGACTTAATAACCTTACAATATTTAGATCTTTTGGTTTTTTTAATTTAAGATATTTTGATTAAACTCCAATAAAAAGTTATAATTTTATAATG
This sequence comes from Geukensia granosissima, assembly GCA_032357055.1. NCBI lineage: Eukaryota > Metazoa > Mollusca > Bivalvia > Mytilida > Mytilidae > Geukensia > Geukensia granosissima. The sequence continues at coordinate 11,165 of JAULBM010066092.1, read as the reverse complement.
ATATATTCAAAGTTTTTTTTTTATCAAATTCCAAATATTGCTATTACACAGGATCCTGAGAATATTACGGAGGCAGATTTAAAACCAGAATTCGTGAATATACAAACGTTAACCAAAGGACAAGTGTTTGTAAGTAAGATGATGAAATATAAAAGTATTTTATTATTCACCTAGAAATCAAAATTGAATTTATATTTTGAGTTAGACGTTTCACTTTCAGTAAAAGAGTACTATAAACTCGAATCATTGCAAACCATACCGATATTTTTGTGTATTTGAATAGTTCACCCTTTATCCGGAATACTTATTCTGAAAGACCATAAGATGAAGGGCTAAAACCAAAAAGGGCACAAAACAGAAAACCAAAATCATTCTAGGACATCTTTGCGAATGGGAGTTGAATATTACGTGTACCTAATATTTTCCAAATCTTTAAAATGAGAATCATTTTAATGAATGTTATGAATCATGCAGAAGCACTGGTAACGTTGCGGATGATATTGTTCACAACGATAATGTCAGAAGATAATCGGAAAAAATATAACTAGTTAACAGTAAAAACCTCTTATCTTTTTGATAAACACAATTACTAACGATTTTGATTTTTGTTGTACAGGGATTGGCAGAATTAATATTGGATCCCCAGCCAAATTTTTGTGTTGTAAGCAATGGTGCTGATTGTATTTTGCTAAATAAGCATTTCTACTTAGAACATGCGACTGACCAATTAAAGAACCGATTGCGCCAAGAGGTAAGCTCACTATGAATAAATGATAATATCAATTGCTTTTCTTAACATGTAATCAAGTTCAACGTTTAAAAGAATTGTTTAGGATGTTTGCCAGAATGAGATACTTGTTGCTGTTGCCTTTTCTTAAATGAGTTTGTAAAGGAGTTCGTGGATTCCAAGCCTTTGTTCTTTTCTTAGGTCTATGCACTTTTGATCTTTCACTTGAGTATTCTACATTGGACTCATATTGCTGTCATAAACGATTTCGTTTCGAACGTATTTAAACAGCATGAAAAGTAACACACTTTTCTGTAAGAGACTTTCAAATATTTGGTTTCATTAGAAGACGCTGACATTTGTGTTCTTATATAAATTTTAAAATTGTTTTTTTATGTTTCAGCTTTGTCCCTATCCTTCGGAAGAAGAAATGCAAACTCGCCTTCAGCACACAGTAGACTGGCAAGCTTACCGGACTAATATCATGGTTACTACTATAAAGACAATTAAACAAAAAAGGCCGGTAAAGGAAATTACTGTAGTATGATATCAACAGTGGCCCATTAAAATAAAAAAAAATGTGCCAAATAAAGTAACGTGTTAATAATAAATTAATAAATTATAAATAGTTGATATTAGCCTCTTTTTTCTGTGTATCTAAAAATGTTTTGTCAGAATGAAGATTTTTTTCGTTTTCGTATTTTGGTGGTTTTGTTTTCGATGTTCGTTCTTATGTGTTTTTGGATGTTTCATTCAACTGCTCATTTGATTGAGTGACGCTATTAAAGATTTTTATGTTTTGAGTGGTGCTATTCAAAGGCTTTTGTAGTTTTAATAGGTGGCGTTTAAGATTTCTATTGTTTTAAGCGGTATCATTCTGTGTTGTCATTTTTTAATGTCTATTAGTTTTATTTACATTCTTCATTATTGCATGAATCATTAGTTCAATTAATTTTGCTAGATTTTGTTCTCGGCCGTTTCGTAATGAATTACTATAAGTTGAAGCATATCTAAATTATCAGTGTAGAAACTATATATCTAGACCAGAACATCATTATAAAATGGCTGAAGGACTTGATTTTTGAGTAATTGAAATAAATCAAATATCAATTTCGGGTATATATGAAAATAAAAAAGATGTGGAATAGATGTCATAGAGAATGCACTCCAACAACGATAAAAACAGAGTAATTTACAATTCATAGGGACTTTAACAAAGGTAGAATACCACTCCATGTAAAAAGCTCTAAATCGCCCCAAATTAAAAATCTGTATGCATAAAATAATACTACTCTTACCTGAATAGTATTTTCATGAATGAATTTATCCGAATGACCTCGGGTCAATCGCTGTAAATGGCGTCATTTTACAATGTGACGTCCAAATATTTATATAGAGACGTCAAGTTTTTGTGGAAAATGCACTAACTGGCAATCCGTTTATATTAACATTACAATGTACATGTAACAAAACATTAAACACAGAGACAAACATATGAACATCATGGGACAAGCACATGAGACATGTATTGGTTGAACTAGTTTAATGGATACCCAACCAAATATACGGCCAAAGGAAAAAACCAAATAACATGTTTAATTTGAACATTATGATTGTGAAGTTAAGCTTCGATCAATCAAGTTTATGGTTATTCGTGTTTACAGCACTTCATCTCCTCTGTTCCTTTTATCTCGTTGACTATTTCAATATTTGTTTTTATATGAGTATTTATCTTACTATTCTGGATCTCGGGTTACCTATGTATTAAGAGGTTTTTCAGCATAATGTAATCCTCAATATTTTTACAACATTAATAATCCACTGGTGGTCACTGTTGGAGGACCAGAGTATTCTCCCGCCAAGTTGTGAGACTTGTCGTTCATGAAATCAATCAGTTATTGATTAACATGAATTTGCGGTATCTATTGAAATTCGTAACTCCTTAAGTTAGGTAGAAATATCATTCATGACTTCCTATTTCGACATAAATTTGGATATAATTTCTTCTACTATTTTTGGATCTCGGCTTTCCGTCGGTTTACTTCTAAGGGAAAACAAGTCGATTGACATGGTATATCACAGAAAAGGTCGATAGGCATGGCATATTCCAGAACAAGTCGATAACCATGGCATACTCCGGAACAGGTTGATAGGAATGACAAACCCAGAACAAGTCGAAAGACATGGCAAACTCCAGAACAAGTTGATAGGCATGGCAAACTCGAGAACAAGTCGATAGGCATAACAAACTCCAGAATAAGTCAATAGGCAAAGCAAACTCCAGAACAAGTCGATAGACATGGCAAACTCCAGAACAAGTCGACAGGCATAACAAACTCCAGAACAAGTGGATAGGCATGGCATACTCCAGAATAAGTCGATAGGCATGGCATACTCCAGAACAAGTCAATAGGCAAAGCAAACTCCAAAACAAGTCGATAGACATGTGCAAACTCCAGAACAAGTCGATAGACATGGCAAACTTCAGAACAAGTCGATAGACATGACAAACTCCAGACCAAGCCAATAGGCATAGCAAACTCCAAAACAAGTCGATAGACATGGCAACGTTCAGAACAAGTCAATAGACATGGAAAACTCCAGAACGAGTCGCTAGACATGGCAAACTCCAGAATAGATTATGCTTGCCTTTCTTTGTCATTTCACAATTTAAAACGTTTGTAACCACGACTGGGTTCATTTTTCTGATTGAATATATATCAGCCCACAGCAAAAAGTCAGGTAACTCAAATGTACAGTATACCACTTCTTTGATTGAAATATTAGCCTTCACAGAATATTGCATGATATATCCCCTGTCTAACTAAGTCTCTAGAATTGAAACTATAATTTTAAAGAAATCCCTGTAACTACAATTTGGTAAAGGTTTTTAAAGCCTGTGATGACGATATTCTTGATGCTTAAATTATTATCATTACAGTCAGAAATTTAAGTACAGTCACGGGAATTGACCAGTTTTGAATTGTACAATACATTTGGCCTGCAATTCATTTAAGGTAATAAGGAATACGGACCTGAAACATGGTTCTGTAATTGCACTTGAGAGTAAGCCAAAGGGTTCGAAATTTCGATAATACCTGAAGCTCCTGGGATACATAGATAGCCTAAGGACACATTATTCCTTCGCCATACAACTCATCTCACGTTCTGTGTGATACAGAACTAATTTAGCTCACTGTCTGTAAACCTTACTCCGTTGACTTTTCGGAATTTTCAAACTCCACCTTAGGAATATTTCATTTTTTGTCAAGAGGTAGAAACCAGCGAGTCGCCAATGAAATATAAAAATAAAAGCACTGCCTTCACCAGATACTTTTCATGTACATCAAAACTGAATTTCCAATTATAATTTTTTTTTGGTCTTCTAAAATACTAAATTTTCAAAATTTCTTGTATAAATTGTTGAATTGCAAAGAGAAAGATTTTTTGCAAGTTATATGTTACTCCATGGGCATTATACAGGGTTTTTTGTAATCCCCGCCAAGAGAGTTATCCCCCTTTTACATTGTACATAGAAACATTTTTATTGCTCTAGATTCATTAACCATTGAAAAGAATATTAAAACAAAAATAGTTTTAGGTAATACTCACCAATATACAATATTCAAAATTTGATTGTGATTAAAAATGATGAAAAAGGCATTCCAAAAAGTGAGGTTTAAAGACAGTAGCAACTGTACTTGAACTGTGGATTGCCAAGTGTTTAGAAATATTGTAATGGATAAACAGACTGCCTAAGAGTACATTATTCATATTATTACCATCATCATCATCATCATCATCATTATTATCATTAATAGTATTATTATTATTATTACATGTGCACTTCCAATTAAGATCTGAATCCATATTATCTTAACTGTTGTGTAGTCTTCCCACCTCGAAACGAAATATGTTCTTACTTGGCATGATAACCCATGTTGCATTGGCACCTCGGCCACCAGAGCCCCTGCATCTATTTGGAAAATTACAGGTTATCTGAAAAAACCTTTAAAATTCCTACTCCTCAACCATAAACGTTCTTAGTTAGCAAATAGCTCCGTGAGAATCCTCTGATCTTCCCTACCTAGCTTATTTGTTATCCCATAAACTATTCAAATCCTTATCCAAAATCATATACTTGTATATTCTAAGTCGACATGAAAAGACAACTTCCATGGGATTCCTTGGTTGTGGTCTGCCACGCCCTCCCCTCTCTTTTCTGCATATTTTAGTTATCTGGTTCAGTAAAATTATTCCAGTTGTGGATATCTTTGGTGTAAATACAAACTAACACAAAAAAGAAATAAGTTTTGTTTAACATATTTATTTATATATTTTATATTCCGAAAAGCATTGTTCTTTTTAGCCCTCTTTATATGCACCATGACATATAGTAATATATAACATGTTTAATACTACCACATGTAATGTGTGCCTGTCCCGAGTTAGGAGTCGAGGTCATGGGATGGTCTTTGTTTCAAGATCCTGCGTTTCTTACAGAGTTGCTATATGGTCTCTTTGATATTTATCCTACATCTTTCCATCTGTATATGACTGAATGCTGTCGAACTCGTAAGGTTAAAATTAAGGCAAATGCATAGCTGTACAGATTTGTCTACTTAAAACACCATTTAAGCGCTCGACATAATTGCAATTTTCTTCAATTACGTGTAGATTGTGGGTTCTGTTACAATACTCATAAATTATAGGACAAAAGGTCCTAGGTATGCTATAATACAAAGTTAACTTAACGTTCTACTATTTGTTGTTACCCGACACCAGATCTTATCTAGCACGTCATATCTTTCTCCAGTCATGAAAGGTGAACCCCTCGTTTATTGTTTTGTTTTTTTTTCTTTTGAGTGTTTTAAAATAGGGGAAGTCAATTGCTAAACGTGCACCTTTACCATCATAAAGAATAGAGGTTTTAAAATTTGTCATGATGTTGTCACTATTCCGATTGATCATACTAATTGAATTATTAATGCACATTAAAAAAAACCTTTGAGATTTGAAATTAAAAGACTCCCTTTATTGCCCCATGGTAAAATTCAATTACTATTATTTTCCTTAACAATTGTTTTAATTACATTCATTTGTAACTAAAAGAGAATAAAAGCGAAACAACATACGTGTTACGGGTTTAAGTAAAACTGTTGGTTAATTTTGCTTTTTTATCTCGAATCAACCCAGAACAGAGGTTTCGATTTCTAAATACCGGAACTAAGAATGTTTGACTTGTTAGTGTTATCAGTGTAATTTTTGTGATAAGCTTGAATATGGCGGCATTAATAGTGCCTAATAAAAGCGACGTTGGTCCAAAATCTCAATCAAAGACATTATCCGTCAGTTCGTCAATCATCAGGAATCGAACTAAACACCGAAACAAGAGCAAGAAACTGATTTTGGATACATCTTCACCATGGGTGGACAGTTTCCACAACCCCCTGGACACTCTTGAAGAGGAAAGCGAGAACTCCTCCGCTACACAACATGAGGAATCTCCACGGAATCTTACGGAGTTCACAAAAAGCAAAACGTTCCTAGAAATAAAAAATAAGCTGCTTCAAATATCAAAAGCCAGAAAGAAAACCGTTGATAACTATTACGCACAACATATTTGGAACCGGAAGTTCAACCTTGCAGTCAAAAAGGTGCTCGTATGCCTTCGCTGGACTAAGTTTTACCTGCGCAGGTAAGTCTGTCCTGTACATAACCCAAACACGATTGATTCTTGTCTTCAATGTATTCGATCTTTGGCTTATTTTTTACCAAAATTGTTTGTTATGAATGAAAGAGAGAGAGAGAGAGAGAGTTTTCTCTCAAATATATTGGTAATTTTTCTTACACTTAACCGATATGAGATACGCGTTGATAAACCTTAGGTTCACGAAATTCACCAAATGACAAAATGATTGGTACGTTAGCTTCAGTTTGTTGTATACGAGGGTTTGCTTCTGTGCTTTCTTTACTGTAACTACAATCGATATTATAAGTTTATCACACTTCATTACTTTTTAAATGAATTATAGATAATGAATTAAAGAGAAAGAAAATTTTACATTGATAACAGGGGATTATCGTATCCTCGGTAATTAAACCTTGCAGTTTACTGAAGCTTGAAATTTGGAGATTTAACCGCCTTAGCTGTAAAGATAATAAATATACTCTTATTTTTTTTAATAGTGTTCAACATAGGAACAGAGCACTCACAAACCGGTTAAACCACGCTACATCTACATAATAACGTGCTTGTCTCAAACCTGTAGTGTTTAAATTAAAAAAATAGTTTCACATTTTGTAATTCGGAGTCTTTTACAGCTTCCGTTATGGCATGACCGCTAGATCATTGTTGAAAGCCGTAATGGGACCTGTAGAAGTTAAGATTCAACTTTCATTTTGTGGATGACTTATGCCTTATCTCCTGTTTTAATATAGATGATCAAATTGCCTCCCTTATCCTCGGGTCCTCTCGCCGGAATCTTAATAAAGGACACAAGAATATAACTCACAGCCAATAATTAGAAATATGCAACAATGAAGAAATATTTTATATGCATGGGAATAATCAACTAATGTGACATTGTAATAGTTTCACTACATTATCCTGCAAAGTTAAAATCATACTGTTTAATGAATTAATAATCGCTACATTTATGTTTCCTGAATTATAATATTCAACTAAAGACTACCTTGTATAAAGACTTCACAGTTTGAAGTATGATTTATATCATAATAGACTGTAACTATTATTATTTAAAGCTTACTTACTTTGTGTTTATTGCTTCAGCAAGCAGCTACGTAAGAGTGAAATAACACGAACAGTTTCATATACTGGGTATAATTCGTCATCCATCAAAATAAAAAGAAAAACTAATATATTTGTAAATAGTAAAAAAGAAAAATATGTTCAGTAACTTGAGTGGTGGAAATTAAAATAAAACAAATCAGCCATGAAAATCCGGTTAAAAGCAACGAAATTAAGATACAATAAACAGGTTTAATTGACTGAAAAATATGAAAACATACTTTTTAAAAGTGTGTTAAATATATCAAATTCTAATGAATATTATAAACGAAAGTTAGGAAAGGAATGTAAATATTGCCATTTTGTCATTTTGTGGATAACACAAGGGTTTAAAAATGAATTCGCGCGCTGCTCTTGAGAAGAGGAGAAAAAGTCGCGCAATAAAAGTGTGTATGGAGGCTGTTATTGCTGTCAAAATTCTTCATTTTAAACGGTTAGTATTTTGTGTCTAAAGTTTTATCAATTTCAGAATTTTCGATCTATCTTAAAATTATGTTTTGAAAAGGAGAAGTTTTCATCCCGTTATTAAGAAGGGATTGAAAACTGTTTAACAAAAAAAAAAAATAAATAAATAAAAATAAGAAACCCAAATTTTATTACTCTAATGTGAATGAAATGTTAAATTATACAACGCATGAAAACTTAAACTACAAATATACATGTATAATTTTTAGCTCCAAGGATTCTATACAAGAAGCAAAGCGTTTGTATACCGAGATGCAAGAGAGGCGATCAGACTATGAACCAGTCGATCTGATGTTTGACAAATCATCATACAAGGCAAAGACGGCCGTAAGTAGGCCGTTATTTAAAATTAAACAGAAAAAAATCGTTTCAAGTACTTGAATTAAAAGTAAACTTCAAAACCATGGTACCCGTTTTGTATTTGTACCATCAGACAAAGCAGCCAAAAATGTGGTGCACAAAGGGTACAGGTTCGACGTTTTAGTCAAAACATTAAAACTCGTTTTTGTTGCTATATATCTTAATAAGATAAATAAACTTATCGCATCCTTAAACAAATATAAAAAATGGCATAGCATCCATCTTGTCTTTTCTCACAGCTTAATGACATCTTTTCTAAAGAGACTTAATGTCTTATTATCAGGACTTTCTTTCAATAACTGCGAGAATTATTTGAAGTGGTTTCTTCTTTTTGCGTTTATTTTGTTTAGTTTATTAATTGCAGTTCTAGTACTGGAATTTAAAAAAATAGTGTGTTAATAGTTGGTAAATTAGATACATATTTATCATTGAAAACAAATTTCTGTCTTGAAAAATATTTAACTTTACTTAATAAATGTGAACATAGATGGGCCATATGTAGATTACGTGTATCCGCTCACAGGTTACATATTGAGACTGGTAGATGTAATAAGATACCAAGAGACAACAGATTATGTAAAAATTGCTCTATGAATAAGATAGAAGATGAAGTCCATTTCCTTTTGAAATGTCTAAAATATATACATATAGAGAACAATGGTAAAAGGATATCAATTCTAAAGTCAGTAATTTCCAACAATTATCTGATATCAAAAATAATTTTCTAGATTTTAAATTGTGAGGACAAAATTATTTTAAATTCTGTTGGCAAATTTCTCCATGAAAATAAGCCTTGATGTATATTTTATATTAAATATAAATTACTTAGATTTTAAAAACATTTTGTTTTATACCCATATACTGAATATGTATTATATTTATATCTTTTTATGTAAATTTATTGTGTCTTGCTTTCAATCAAGCAACTATTCACCTCTTTTTATTGTGTAACTGTATTCTTATATATTGCCCCTTGTGGGCCCTTAATTGGAATAATAAAGAATTTGAATTTGAGTATTCTCTAGTCGGAACGGGTAAATTTCTGTTTTATTTTGATACCTGCAGTTCGTCTGTTAATGCGTTTCTTTTCTTTAATTTATTCCTTTCATCACGCGTTGAGGGAGGGTTGGGTTCCAACACGCTAGTTTAGCCCCACCACATGTCTCATGTGCCTGTCCCAAGTCAGAAATTGTGGTCATAGGTTTGTCTTTGTTACATTACATTTCCAATCACATTCTGGTAAGAAAAGCATTATTTTATGTACACACGGGTTTTTATGCGATTTTTAGCTTTTAACAAGGAGTGGTATTGCACTATTGTTGAAGGCCTTGTGAAGCCCTTTAGATTTGTAAATTCCCTGCTCTAAACATGGTTGACGTGCTTTTTTCATATTGACTCAAAATCAATTGGTATACATTCACATTACTGGCACAAAAAAAAATAAAAGCCTTGCTGAACATTTTAAGGTGCCAAGAAACCATGAATTGGTTACCTAAAATACATACCTACATTACATAATAAGCCCTTCATATAGCGTTTATCACAAGAAGTTAGATCATGTTCCCGGAAGTGGAAAAAAAATACAAAATTACCAACGATGCAAGTCCATAGCTTCTAGAACCGGATTTAATGCCAATGCCGGTAAACAGTCTCTTCCTAGTATAGACAGCATACTTTATGTTGATAGAAAAGTATTCTTCGTTTTTGAATTAAAAAATCTAAATAAAAGCCGTATTCGATTTTCTAGATATATATAAACTATGAACTTTAAATATCTATATGAATGCGACTTCTGCAAAATTTTTTAAACGGGTAAATGGTTAATTGACTTGAATACATTTAATGACAAATAATTATTTAACATTTTAAATAAAACTAAATAGTTTACAAAACTTTTTTGTGGTCAGAACTTTTGAAATCCTTGGTTAGTTTGGTAATTATATGAATATATTGGTGACTTTACTTTGAGATTTTGGTGAAAATATTCTCAAAATAGATGTTATAATGATAACAGAACCATCAGTTATTGTTTTGGAATAAAAACAGTCAAATCTACTGTTGGAAATTCCGACACTGGTTATAAAGGTAATATTTATTAATGCTAAATAGATTCATTAAACTAAAACAAGAAAAATATTTTCAGTGACTGTGGTTTATGAAGATTATATACTTAGCTGAAACAAGAAAAGTATTTTCATTGACTGTGGTTTATAAAGATTCTATACTTAGCTAAAATTTCAGTTACTGTGGTTTAAGAAGATTCTATACTTAGCTAAAACAAGAAAAGTATTTTCAGTGACTGTGGTGTATAAAGATTCTATACCTAGCTAAAAAAAGAAAAGTATTTTCAGTTAATGTGGTTTGTTTATGAAGATTCTATACTTTGCTAAAAAAAAAAAGAAAAGTATTTTCAGTTACTGTGGTTTGTTTATGACGATTCATTACTTTCAATACCAATATTAAAATTCATTCTTACGCTGCTCTATGTTAAAAAGTATGAAGATAACAGCATATAGATCTCTGAATCTTCAATAACTCTATGCCCGGATTAGCTTTAGCGAATTAAATGGTTCGGAAACAAAAACTGCCACCTAATTTCCTATGCGATTGTGTCCGTTGTGTGCAAGTAATCATCAATAGTAATTCTTCGTAAACCATGAAGTAAAATGTGGAGAGTTTTATGAGGAAGCCAGAGAAAACCAAACGGTCAGACAGAAAGACTAGGCAATATCGAGAAACGACATATACAATTCACACACCTAAACTAAAATAAACCTAAATTTTTTAACAATGATAACTGAG
>JAULBM010066081.1:0-10182 GCA_032357055.1 Geukensia granosissima | reverse complement strand
CAATATTTGCAATGGTGAAATTTACTTTGTGTATCAACATAACTGATTCACAAAATATTTTTGTGTTTTATAAGACAGCTAAGAGACTGTTAGCTTTTTAGAAAAGCTATTACTTGTAATATTCATAGGCTTGAAGCAAGCCAGCGAACAATAAGGAGATTTAACTAAAAACCACAAAATCGCAATAACTAATAACATTCAAGAAACACAAATTTCATATTAATAAAGCAAAAAAAAAAAAAAAAAATAAAGGCATACTTACGATTTTAAACAAATAATATAATGTCATATCCACAATAAAGTGGTTCGGATTACCTGAAAATAACAAAAGACCCGATTAATGGAAAAAAGGAGTAGGATTACCCTCTTTTTGACCAATTTTCGACTATTGATAATCATTGTACAAAAAAACGGTGAATATAGGCTTTTAGAAGAGGCTTTTCTCGAGCGATATAACCTGCTCTCATATGGTCCCCTCATCCAAAATTTTGGGGGTTCTGGTCGCTTGAAGTTCAAAAAGCCCGATTCACGGAAAAAGGGGGAGGGTTACCCTCTTTTTTGACCAATTTGCGGCTATTTATAATCGTTGCACAGAGAAACAGTAGCTTTTTCTCGATCGCGATATATATATATATATATATTATAGGGTTTCTTCTAAACTCGGAATCGCATTTTTAATTTATGAAACCCCGATTATGTGTCAAGTGAAAATATTTAGATACTGTTCAATTCTGATATGGTGGTAAATGATTGAGGTATTCAAAACTTTTTCATAACACATCAACTTACATTTACATTTATTTCGTAAAATCATAACATCTGGTTTGAAATATTATGGACTATATTCCTGAACAACGAAAGCGCGTGATAAATTTCGAATTTGGAATCCGTAAACAAAATAAATTGCCTGGAAGCACTCGTACAAAATTCAAAAGTACATATATCATATAAATGCGATGTTTATATGGGAAAAAAATCTTAGTCATTAAAAATCGAGCATATATGCATACGTGCGTACGCATGAAAAGTAAATGTGTCGTTTGGGGCGTGGTGGCGATGGTATTTATTATTCCATTTTAGAAAACTTTATTGGTACGCAACTGCGCTCATTTTATTCCTGATTGATTAACACTTTTAATATTGTTCTTAATATGACAAAAAATAAAACATGGTCATTTTGTTTAACATCTGAATGATTTTATAATGGGGCATGTATATTATGAATCTTTCCCAGTCTATAAGAACCGAAAAAAGTTTTTTTTGCTGTAATCGTTAGTGGCTGAAAACAAGAAGACGGTCATCGTGGAAAACATTAAATTTTGATATTAATTACATTATTTATGATATATTTTTTATCAGCTTTGCCATACAAGCATTACAATATCGAAAAGCAGAGGTTACATGAATCGTCTTATCACTGGTGCGAAAACTAAATAAAAATCACACCTTGTTTAGGCACTTTTCGTCTTCTTCAGAGGCTGTTTACAAAGTCGAACAAGACAAAAGGTTTTTATGAAATATAACATGAAATATTGGTCATATTTTTGCAAAATGCAGCCTTAAGAGTATAAATTATTCCAAACCTTAAACGGAAGGTTTATCAAATATTCCGTTGTCCGTTTGAAATGCTACGATTTTCTGAAGCAACAATTGATCGTACAAGATGTTTTATACAGCAACAGCTATGGTTTTATACTCTCAGTGCTACGGCTTCTGATAGTGATCAATAAGAACTGTGATGATCAATAGTAAAAAGTTATCATTTTATCAACCATCAATCCTATTTCAAAAACAACGCACCACATTTCAACATCAACAAGTTCAAAATATGTATCTTCATTTCTTTTCCCCGAAGCTGGCTCTAGAACGCCATGATTAATTAAAATTTGTTCAAAAACAGAACAAACAAATATATTAAAGGAAAAAATATTAATATAATAATAATAATAATAATAATAATAATTTGAAAAAAACTTACTTGGCAAAAATGTTGTTAAGATGGCCTTCAACCATATTTTTAAAATAATGGTAGCTAGAGCATATAATTTGTTTTGAACGGCTTAATCTTTTAGAAAAATTTGTTAACAAAAGCTGAGCCAGTTTAATTGCTTTTATTGTAGGGCTGATCTGTGGATGTTACTGAACAAAACATTTCAATCATTTACCAAGAAATATAAGATGCTACTCTAAGTGTCATAGGAAAACGTTTGACCGCGCCGGAAACCCACGTGAAAATCTTTTCTTACAATTTTGCTGATTGCAATGCAACTTAACTTGAGAAATATGATATCTAGAATACCTTTACCAGTTTGATCGCAGATTGAATGTTATTTTGTAGGGGTGATCAGTGGATGGTAATCTACCAAAATATTGTCCGAATGGGTGACAGCGACCTCGTGTAGTTAAACATTAGACCCTAAAAGAAATGGCAGCTTTGCCTATTTTTGTAAATACGCAGAAACTGTCACAGCAAACACGACAAGGTTTATGGTATGACTTTAATTGCCATTTAACTCTTATCGGGGATCTTTACCGTGAATGCCACCTTTTGCATTATTCGTTGTTTTCTCAAAAACTAGAGAGAGAGAAACAGTAAACGACAGACACGATCTATTAATTGGTCAGCAACAATACCGAAATTGCCTAAGTATATTCCTTCTGGAAATTTTTGTATTTGATTCTCAATTTCTAAGCATTTTTGAATTACATAAATAACGTGTTCTTCCAAGGGTAAACATTGAATTGTTTTGTCAGTTGAGCAATAAATGTACCGTGCTTGCAAGATCATTTGGTTGTATAGTGTATTATCCTACATTAATTATTGTTCGTCCACCGATAAATGTACATATTGTTTCACAAAATGATGATAAATCAACAAGCTGTTGAATATCTGTTGGTGTAAAGGTGCGTTCAAGTCGCTTGGATTAAACTATCGTCAACAACCCTAGTGTTTCAACTTCTTTTACGTCTAGAATCTATGACCCCCGAGGGCGGCCGGAGTATACAGATAAGCCGTTCGATTTCTCCGCCTGCAGATAGAACCCCTGCAAAAGGGGCGTCAGTTAGTTTGAGCGGAATGTATATATACTCGAAGTCCCCTTCGCAAAGGTTGTGCCGGGGAAAGAATAGGCACTAGGTATCTCCGTCCTGGGGGCACTAGTCCTCTTAAAGGGGCATCCCTGGTTATGGGGGATGTATAAATTCACAATCCATCCAGAGGGAGATATTAAAGACGCCCCGTGTTTAGGAAATGCGACGTCCTAAGCACGTTAAAGACCCCTTGTAATAGCTAATTTGAGTGGTCAGTAGGCGGCCAGTTACAAGGTTATATTTTCCGCCCCTATCTAACCCGCAACTTTTCTAGTGGCAGTAATAAAGTCCATCCTTTAACGGTCCCTTGCTCACTGTCTACACATTATTTATTGTTAATCTTAATGCCGTCCTGAAAAGGCATGAAATATTTGCCGCTGGTCGTTAAACAACAATCAATCAATTAATCAATGTAATCTATGAAAGACCTTAAGGGTGATCTGATTTATACCATTGGTATAATTTTGTCGAATTTTCCGAAGTTACTGCTATCAAATTTACACCCATAAAATTAACAAAGGCACTTTCTCGACTAAAGATACAAAGCGACACATTCTACCGTATGGAATAAGACCCTAGCGCTCTGACATTACAAAATTGAAAAGACCAATTTAACACAATGATGAACTTTCGGGAGTTTTTATGAAGAGTATAATTAGGGTTGATATTACAGTTGGGGATTTACCTAAGATATTACAAATGGAATGAGTAACGAATAAATGAGCAAAAAAGAGAGCACAATGTTGTCCATCGCTGGAAACTGCTTTCGAACAGACGGCTGGAAAGAGCTGTCACAACTTACTTTAGCGGAGTGTTAATGCCAAATTCGCTATCACCTACATCAAGCCCCGTCGAATACAGAATCTCAGATTTTGACGATAGCAATGGCCCAGGCATCTGTTGGACATTGCAGATTTTACTTTGACTCTTACGGATTGCCTCCCCCTAGAGAGATGGTGGACTATTTGCGGCCGGAAATTCGATACAGGAAGGAGGAATTACAGCAGCGTGGAGCGATGGTGTGCGAACACTTTTGCCTGTTCGTGCTGAAGTTGCTGACGGGTGGCGGGTCGCTCGTAGACGTGGTCTTCTCATTACAAACAAAGAATGGTCGACAAATTTTGGAGCTCATCCAAGGCGAGGCATTTGGATATGAACCGATAAAAGATCGTTAATCCTGAAGACCCGAAAGATCCTTTCGATGCAGTGACTAAACGATACCTCTACAAGCAGCTCAAATGAACGAATTGAAGGGTTGTCCAGGATATGGAAAGAGATTTTCAGGGACGAGATGTATGGAAGTTGAAGGCGAAGAACTTGAAGAAAGGGGGTGGTCTTGAGAAGACAAATGAGTTTAAAGTAGACCAGCATACTTGAGAATAAGATTGCCTAGATCAAGGAGAATATCGGTGCACTGAAGCATACGAGTGATAGTGACCTAGGGTAATTCCCAGTGTTCTCACACGGAATTTTTGAAGGCGCAAAAAATTGAAGCGCGCGGAAAGACTTTTGACAAAGACAGTACATATTTAAGGTGTTATATGTACATTTATAACATGCATTTTAAAAAAATCAAAAATGCACTATTGCACAGGATGGTGTATTTAGTTAACCAAATATACTTCTGTTCTGGTCCACTACCATTTTCCCCTTTCGTCGGGCAAGCTTTTAAGACCTCATGTTAGGACTAGAAATCTTTTTCCGGCGAACAATTGAACATCCAAAGCTTTAATTGAAGCCTTTAAATTGACGGGGTAGCCTTTCCATTTGACATACATCTCCCGGATATCATCGCGGGTTCGCCACATCATGACCTTTTCAATGCTGTAGATGTCTTGGATTTTCTTCTGAAGTTCAGAGGGACCCCTGGATTTCCTCCCCACTGAAGTCCTTGAGGCGATATTTCGTCGGCTTCCTGGAATTAATCTAACCCACCTCGAAAACATCCTCAGGCCAGCGGGGTGTATAAACCGTCTCGATATTTCTTTTCTTTTGATTATAAGAATTTGGTCACCAACACGAAATCGCGGCTATTGCATGGGTGGAAAATCTCTGTACAGGTTCCAGTACAGTTTTGCCTCATTTTCTTTTTGACTGGCTGCGAAGGGGATCATCTTGGTGGAATTATGTTTGGTATGGTATGACGCTCGACCACATTCGATTTTTCTTCGCTTTCAATGGAGTAGAGTTCAACACCATGCTTCCGAAGAAACTCTTTGACTTCTTTGTTATAGATTTCGGTGCTTTTGTCAGTCTACAATTTTTGGGGCATGCGTGACTTGAACAATTCTTGAAAGGCATCTCGCAACGTAGTCCTTTTTTTAATTTTCGTGGTAGCGACCAACCAATAAAAATATCGCTAATGCTTAGAAGAAATTTGTATCCCTTGTTGTCTTGGGAGAAGGCACTCATGTCCACCAGATCGGATGCCCAGGTTTTGTCCACACCCCCCCCCCCCTACGATCACTCGTTCTTCGCTTGAATTTATGCTGGACGGGTTTGCGTACTTACTCGGGTAATTGATCCGACAAACGAATTTTTTTACACCTAATCCAAATCGAACTTTTTTCCGATCATGGGTTTAACGATTCATCTGTCCGCTTGTCAGGCATGGTGGGATTGGGGATGACATCGAGCGAGGCTTACATGGCTTTTTGCAGATTTCAAGCAGCTGTATCCTTATGCTTCGCTTAGCAATGATCCTGATCGACTCTGTTGATGGGTTTCGACCAGGATTTTTGATTCCATCACTTGTTAGCACGTGTGTAATTTGGTGCCAGGACCTGTGAAGCTATGACCCGGAAGATGGATTTCGACTGTTAAACGAATGATGATCTTGTTCATGAGACCTGTTCCGGTAGTACTCACAAACTGGGATTTCCTAACAGCACACACGGCACACAGTTCACCCCGTAACCTCGTATCGACTCAGTCTCTGTGTTCTTCTTGCAGCAAAAAAATACATTGTAGATTTATGTAAATAAATGGATGAAGAGGACATTTCTTACAATAAATCCTCTGCACAATGGTATGATCACTACCTCCTACCTTAGCGATCGATCAGAGGATTGATCATCGGAAAATCAGACTGCGATAATACAACGCTTCTCAACAATCCTTCTGTGCTATAGATGGCTGGAAGATCGCTTCACCAGCCCATTTATAAATAAATGCTGCAAATCAAGAAAGGTTACGCTCGAAAGTACGCCTACGCTGGTAGGGATCTATTTAACACTATAACCGGTCTTGTCGGCCGCGTATTCACCTCCTTCGCTGCCAAATCCTTCGGAAAGATGGTCATGAGTGCCGCCACCAATGAAGCGTTGAACGGAGCTTTCAAAGCCGTCGACCATGTGAATAATAAAGTGACCCGTCCCCAGGAACACAGAATGCCACTCAACACATTTATGTTCAACGCAGTAAGCCACAACAAACCTGGTTGAACAACTTCGTCTCCGATTCTGGCATTGGTACCATCCACGACTACGCCCAGCGCTTTAAATAATACATCATGCCCGACCTCCTTACAATCAACAAAGGGATGACCTTCGACGAAAGTCACCAGGAATATTAGGTTGACGAATACGAACCTCAGGCTGTGCCCACCCTGAATAATCCAGGTGAGGTCAGAATTAACATTAAAACTCAAGACTTGTTCCTCCATCCCGCCAAAAATTATCTTTTGGTTGGGGTTTTGGGGTGACTGCAAAATTCGATTGTACTGCATATGCTGATGTAGATTTAGTGTCTCTCGTTCACAACATATTCATGTTTCTCTTCAAGACCGTCAGTTACAAACTCTTGCCACCACCATGCTGGGAATATTAACTAATCACGACGATTTCTCCAAATCCCAAGGTCTCAACCAGTTGCGGTATAAAGATTCATCTGCCAACGCCGAAGTCGATAAAACGGGGTTTGCGGCACGTCATGGGTACATTATCGCCAAGCCCACCAACAAAGGATCGTTTTCATTTTCCATACACCTGAGACATTTTTTCGGCTTTACAGACGACTACAACAAGCTCGTGTACGGATTAAAACATGAATTTCACTGGCGCCTGACTCAGACACCAATGCCATCTTAAGAGCCGCTGCTGTCGACGACGTATCCAAAATCAACCTAAGATCTCTTGGTTCGTTCCTCACGTCCTTCCTTCTGATGAAGAGAACTACGTTGTACAAGGCCATCCAGAGCAAGCGTAAGATTGATTTCGGTTTCCAAATGCGACAGTGTGATTCTATCGCCGTTCCCAAAACCTTTCAGTTCCACTCTCGTCTGTCTGTCAAGAGTGGTTGGGAGAACTCGAGATATGTCATCGTACTCTTCTCCATACCGTTAAAAGTAACGATCAGACCCACAATGCAGCAATGTTTGAACACCGTCGGTGGCGAAATACTAGTATCTACGTCACCATCACGCTACCCCTCCGTAGATTTTAATGTCAGTTTCACACAAAACAAGATCACAAGAGTATACAAAAATGTCGCAGAAAACTACTTCAACATGGACCGTCTCATAAGCAACCGAATTATTAATCGATCCGATTTCGTCAACCGCCTCGGTGGTGTATTGTGAAGCGTGCTTGCTTCGATTGCAGAAGGTCGTGAGTTCGATCACCGACCGGGACAAACCAAAGACATAAAAATTGGTATTTCATGCTTCTCTACTCAGCACGCAGCATTTAGGAGTAAGTGCAAAGACAGGTCCACCCAGAATAATGTGTCTTAGTAAACAGGCACGTTTTCCTGTGGACTGTAGCTTTCGTGAGCTAGCACGTTAAAAATCCGACTCATCGTGTCGGTCTAGTGCAAAGCAGGCTTCATCATTATCACTAATCATTGATATGCTTTCGTCCTGAATATGAATGAAATATTTGCCAATGGACGTTAAGCATCATTCAATCAATCAATCAACCGATTTCGTCGATCTGTACCAACTGTTTGTCATTGATTAAAGTTATCAGTCTGTGCGTTTCAGTTCCGGACAGAATTCGAACGCAATGTGCCCGCAAACACCGAGACATTTGCATTTGTTATCCCAGACAGAATAATCCAGTTCGAATCCGATAACCAGAAAATAACCTCGTGTTCTAGCTTAAATAAATGGACAATCAACTTTTACGTCGAATCGCCAAAAACACACACCCAAAGCAATGGTTCTCGTTAATAATATCCGTGAACCATAGCAAAAGTCTTATCAGTTTCAATGGACCTTTGCAATTAAAAGATGGAAAGGATTTTGAGTTGGCATTGGTGAATCTGGAGACCTAATACTCCATTCTAAACATACATGCAGGCAATACTTACTTTCGCTTCTACCCCGACGATGGCGCCAATTGGTTTCCCATCACAATGAGCACAGGTTCCTATGGCATTGAAGACACCAAATATTAGACCCTTCGGCAGCAACGGTTGAACGACCACAAAGTCAAGATCGGTATCGATGCCAATCGGGTAACCCTAGAACAACATGACCCTCGCCAGGCGCAGCCAAGTATATTTCAAAGTGGAAAATAGCATCCGCACAGTATTGGGATTCAAGCGACGTGATTGGAACCCAATAATCCACCATGCAAGACTGTCTGCCAAGAGTGGTCGGAGAACCCGAGATACGTCATCGTAGCCTCCCAGACCGGTAAAAGTAACGATCAGATCCAAAATGCAGCAATGTTTGAACACTGTCGGTTGCGAAATATATACGTCACCTTCACGCTATCCCGCCGTAGATCACACAAAACAAGATCGCCAGACTGTACAAAAATGTCGCAGAAAAACTACTTCAACATGGACTGTCTCATAAGAAACTGCAATATTAACCCCTCCAATTTCGTAAAACGCCTCTGTCGATCCTGGTATGAAGGGTATTCAAACCCCCAAGAATCTATTTTACCTACCGGTGAACCTGAAAACCATCAATCGCTTTATCACTTGCCTCACCGATCAGGACGCTACCCTAATCCATCTCCGCGGCGAACACATCAGCATCCACTTTCACCTTCGCGAAATATTAAAATGACTTATCAAGTGGACGGTAAGAAGGAAAATGTGAACAAAAGGTGTGCTTCCTCTCCATGCTGGCTGGTCCAGCTTCTACCGCTCTTTCCATATTGGCAAAAACCTTGTTGCCTGCTATATTTGTCGGTGCATTGAGCGGTTTATTTAGTGCTGCCGTTAAAGTCCTTGG
The DNA here is from genome assembly GCA_032357055.1 of Geukensia granosissima. Taxonomy (NCBI): domain Eukaryota; kingdom Metazoa; phylum Mollusca; class Bivalvia; order Mytilida; family Mytilidae; genus Geukensia; species Geukensia granosissima. Next base: position 905 of record JAULBM010066081.1, on the reverse strand, counting down.
TTTCGGGACTATACTTGAAATGTGGCTGATGCGTTTGCGCGGTGAAACTGTCTACTTGAAACCTTTCGCAGCTCGTATTGTTCAGGGCGATGGACTGAAGCGTGATCAGCAATTCTACAACACATCTGGCTTACTCTTAGGTCCAAATAGCCCATTCAAGAATGCTCCCAACCTAGGTTTATCTAGGTCCATAAATAAATGGATGATTTTAAATCTGAGTACCGGCAGACCAGAGGTGAATCCATACAGGATTGATTCGAAGCAGAGATTTGTAGGTACGAACGTGCCTTGTACATCTACAAACGATTTAATGAAGTTATATCTGTAGCCCTGGGTGAAAGCACCGTATGTAGTTAAGTGTTGACCAGTCGTACCCTGGTTTCACCTTTAACCGGTATAGATGCTATTGCCTCCTTACACTTAGGATCCTCGATTAAATGAGTGCTACCTCCGTGATGGGACACAGGCCACTGATCTTAAGGATTTTTTAACTTACAGCGACCTGAACCACCAAATTTTGGATGAGAGGACCATATGAGAGCAGGATATATCGATCAAGAAAAGCCTCCTCTAAAAGCTTACGGCCATAGTTTTTCTGTGCATCGATTATAAATAGTCGAAAATTGGTCAAAAAGAAAGTAACCCTCCCCCATTTTTCCTTGAATCGGGCTTTTTTAACTTCAAGCTACTGGAACCACCAAATTTTGGAAAAGAGGACCATATGAGAGCAGGGTATATAGATTGATAAAAGCCTCCTCTAAAAGCCTATGGCCATAGTTGTTCTGTGCAACGATTATAAATAGTCGACAATTGCTCAAAAAGAGGGTAACCCTCACCCCTTTTTCCTTGAATCGGGCTTTTTTAACTTCAAGCGACCGGAACTCCCAAATTTTGGATGAGAGGCC
>JAULBM010066070.1:0-10182 GCA_032357055.1 Geukensia granosissima | reverse complement strand
TCTGAAAAACGGAGTTGGTGACCTTGTTAGTGTATAGGTATTATGGCATATAAAAAAAATCTCGCCAAGTACCTGTGTTCCCAGACAGAGAACAGCGGCAGGTGTGAGTTATTGCAGAGATATATACAATTCATTATATACATGTCTCGGATTCCATTTACTACATCTGTTCTTTGCACTTTTACGCACAGCATACATGATGAATTTATTGATTTCTCACGTTAAACTTTGAAGTCAAATTTTCCCGCATTGCAAACTTTTTCGAAATATCGTGCTACGAAATACCCAAGTTTCCTGTCATATTTCCAAGGATAAGGTGCCCAGGGCGATAATTAAAGTATTATCTTTAAATAGTCATATCACTTTCCAGCCTAAAATGACTAATATTCATTGGTTTGGAACAATGAAACAAGAACAAGGTAAATTATACATGCCAACAAAGATCACCAAAAATTCACCATATTTATTCAACATTGGTTATAAACTTATATTTTGAAACCTGGACCAGAAACAAAATTATCTATGTCCATGTTTTTTCCTTGTAAAATATGGCAAATATATGTGGCACAATTGGAAGACAAATCAATTGTGCCAATTTTGTACATGGAAAAAGCAAAAAGCTCGGGACTGTGCAGGTCATAATGCATCAACAGAACCTGTGACTCATTCAAAATCAGTCATCTACTTTTTCAGAGTACTTAATTGTGTCCCATATGGAAAATGTATTTCATTATACTTCAGTCCATATGGTTATGTATTTTTTTAAATAAATTTTCTATACAAAACTGTCAGAAATAAGAATTATTTACAACAGGCACTTATTTCTGTCAATGACAGTCAGGACTATAGTAACCAAATGTATTCTGAATATTTTCATTGTTTATGTGGAAAGTATATCCCAGTCATTGAGAAACAAGTGACTGCCATGTGAGCTTTTGCCATCACTTGGCTTCCGTCCATTGTCTGTCCACAGTTCACATTTTAAATTTCACTAGGACCGCTCAGCTATATACGTCCCTGAGCTAATTTTGACCATATTTTGTTGGAATGGACCTTGGAAGGGCCCCTTTCAAATTTTTATCTAGGGTCGTGATCTGCAGCCAACCAACATGGCTGCCTGGTTTTTAAAAAAAAACTCCATCATAACTGTCATGCCAGTTTATGCTAAATTGGTAGAATGGTTCTTAAAATTCTACTGTCACTTGGTGGGTGGCTGTCTCATGGACAATCATGCCACATCTCCTATTTTTATATCTTAGAAGATATTCTGTCAGACATATCTGACAAACCCATCTGTCAACCAAGATGGCTGCTACAGCCGAAATTAGCTCGAGTTTAACATAAGACCCTATGAGAAATTCATCTTCTCTTCTGGGACTAAATAAACTTGCTTATTGGTGAAATGGTCATTAGGTGGTGACTCAGAATTATATCCATGACTCCACCCGCCTACCAAGATAGTCTCTACTGCCAAACTTAGTTGAACATAGCCTGGACATTTGTATGGGAAATTCTTTTAAAAAGTTCACCTGGAAACAACCTGCTTTATTGAAATCTATCTTTGGTGGCCAGATGGGTCCCTTTTAGAATTAGATATGAATGTATCTGATAATCCCACCTACAAACAAAGATGGCGACTATCCCAAACTAAGTTTACTTTAAGACTGTGATTTTCATTAAAAAATCTTCTTTTATAACACAGCTTGCTGTCTCAGAATCCTTTTTTTTACATTTTTATTCCTTAAAAAACTTGTTCACCATTTGCTTTTATTTTTTGTCGGTTGTCCTAGAGTTGGAACTGAATCTGGTTGCAGTCATCAAAGCTGACTTTTTGTGTTATTATATATATATATACAATATTATTTAAAAGAAAGAATATGGAATATATGCCAGAAAGTCACAATCTACATCTTTTCTTGATTGTGGACTGCATAATTAGACCTGTTTTTGACAGAGTTAAATACAGCTGTTATATTATTGTACACTTAACCAAAAATTTTATCATAAAAATCAGATACATCTGTCTATGGCCATCTGGAATGATTTTTAATAATAACTTGTACAGTTCATCTTATATTTGAAAAAAAGAAGAAGAGAAAATGTTATTGAAAATTGTTCAAATATCATGTGATAAATTGCTGCTTTCACTTGGTTGGGTGTGTTCAACAGTTGATCTGTAAAATCAGGTGTTAACTTTTAGCAGTTCACAATAAAACATAATTTAAATATCTTTAGAACAATATACATTTACAATGTGTTTAAATTTATTCTATGTCGCTTAATAATGTAGATCATTATGTTGTTTTCAACAACAAGAAAAAGAATTTTGTATCAACATTTTTGTCTAATCCCTCATTTAAAATTGGTCAGAGTTTAAAATATGTAAGGTCCTTAATGGCAGATTTGATCCAAATCAGCCCAGGTTGTTTTCAGCATTGCTTGTGTCTATATTAACAGTGCATTTGATAACCAAATATATAAACTGAAGTTTGTCTTAATGGTACTTTGCACAAACTGGTTGTGGTGGGTAATGTTTTGGGTGTCAATCGACATTGACATATGCATTACAGCAGTGTTAATATACATGTTTAGAAATAAACAACTAATGAAATTCCCTAAATTCATTCCACAATGGGAAACATTATTATAATATTCTATCACAGATTTCCCCATCACTCTTAACTTACTGACTGCATTTGCCACAGGTTTAATGATCACTGTACTCACTGACCACATTTACTATATGTTTTGTGATCACCTAACAAACCAATCAGGTTTCTCACACATCCTACGCTCTGACCACTATTGCCAAAGAATTCCTGATTATTCTACTCCCTACCCACATTTACCACAGGTTTCTTGATCTCTCTATCCACTGACTGCATCTGCCACAAGGTTTAATCTATATATACATTGATCACATTTGTCACAGGTTCCCTGAGCTTACCCTTCCCACTGCTTATATCTGCCACAATATTCCTAATCTACCGGTATATATACATTGATCACATTTGTCACAGGTTCCCTGAGCTTACCTTTCCCACTGCGAAATTCTGCCACAATGTTCCTAATCTATATATACATTGATCACATTTGTCCTAGTTTTCCTGAACTTACCCTTCCTACTGACAACATATGATCAAGGTTTCTTGATTTTTGTTCATATATGATGATCATATTTGTAATATTAGGCATTGTAATCACCCTACCCACTCAGATTTCTTGATCATCCTACTCTCTGACCACAGTAGCCACAAACTTCCTGATTACCATACTCTCTATCTTTCAAAAGTTTCTTAATCACTCAACATACTCTGGTTCCTGTTCTCCTTACTATCTGACAGCATTTGCCTCAGGTTTCCTGGTCTCTTAACCTACTGACCACACTTTGCTCAATAGACAAATTTTGTTAACACATTACCCTCTGACCACATGGACCTTATGTTCCTTGATCTATCTATCCAATGACCACAATTGCCATAGATTTACTGATCACCAGGTTTTAATGACCACATTTTCCACATGTTCCTGATATTTTACCCAATGACCACATATGTCAAATTTCCTGATCTCTCTACTTACTGACCACATATGTTTCAGATTTCCTGATCTCTCTATTCATTTCTGTCATTTGCGAAAGGTTTCCTGATTTTCCTATCCACTGAGCACATTTGCTAGAGGTTGTCTTATCATTCTATACATTTACATCGTTTGTCACCGGTTTCCTTATTTTCTTCCTCTTTAACCACATTTGCTTGAGGTTTCCTGATCTCTCAACACATGAACATCATTTGCCACAGGTTTTCCTGCTTTTCCTATGCACTGACCACATCTGCTATAGGTTTCCAGAACTCTGTAAATACTGACTGCATTTGCGGCTAAGGTTGCTTTGTTAAAGAATATTCAAATAATGGAATACTGACTCTGGTTCATTGTTGAAGGCCGTAATGGGACTGAAAAAAGTTTAAATTCTACTGTCATTTGGTGGGGCTCATGGACAATCATGCAGTATCTCCTATTTTTATATTCCCATGAACTCCTATGTGTTAATGCTTTATATTCTGACTGCTATAGAATTTTTTTAATGAGTGGAATATACTGTATTTAAATATATAGATTTACACAACAACTTGGCACATCTCTTTATTTGATCATGAGTAAATGAAATCCAGCACTTTAATAATGTTATGTGAAAAACTATTGATATGCACTATTTAAAACCCTCCTTTTGTACACCACCAAAGAGATTAGTAGGCACATTTAAAACATTGTTATAGTCCTCTCTCAGTAAATCCTTCTTTTCCAGCATTTATAATCACTTGGGAGGTTCATAACAATAGAATTTGGAAAGCCGATCCTTTGGTAAAACAAGGTGGTTTTTGTCTATAGATACTTTGAAGTTGCTTTGATTTGACCATCTATATACACATACAGGTAACGATATTATACAAGGTCGCGTTCGAACATGCAAGGTGTCATTATAGGTTTTACCTGTAAATTGATAGAATTTTGAACAACATAAGTTTTTAAATTGAAAGGTGATTTTTACATTCCAAACTGATAGGAGTGTAGCATGGATTTTTAATACCATATTTCCTAATACAGTGAGGATATTGAATAGGAGAGAATTGTTATTAAACAGGAGTGAATTTCATTATAGGAGCATACAACGTGGGTGAATGGCATCTTGAAACAAAAAAAGTTGCCAGTGATTGGGGATTTACGTAAAAGTATTGGAGATGGTACGACCCTTGTGATTCTGACTGAAGGAGTTTGTAAGTATATATATATATATATATATATGTATATGTTATACTTGAAAATAGATAATTTAGAAAAAGGATATGGGGTTTGAGTGTCTAAGGACAGTCATCCAAAACATTATGTTTTAGATAAGGCAAAATAAAAAAAAATCCTGTGTTTCACGTAATCCGACCGACCCTAGTTTTTGGTGCTGACCCTAAACTTTTTTTGACCATTTTTTAACAAGCACTGTTAAAGTCAAGATAAGACACCTGTAAAGCCTATGTAAAAAAATAAATAAAATAAAAAAATGCCTACCTACAGACCCTAATTTTCAGAAGCATGTTACCGGAAACACAGGATTTTTTTATTTGGCCTAATTACAAACACATACATATTGCCCTAAGGCTAATCTGGGTTTCAGGCCTAGCTTGCCATCGCGTTGCAAAGTCTACTGCTGATAATCAGTGAGCCAGTACCCCAGGCTATCCTAAGGCCTTCATTTCACACTATAAGGCAAGCTGTAAAATGCCCCAAAAATAAAATTTGACGATATTCAAATGTAACAGTCATCATATAAAACAACTAAAACTTAAACATAACAACAACCATCACTGGATGGACAGTTTACAACAATAAGTGTCTATACACATTTTACAGTATTCACATTAATTAACAACTTTCACAACATTTTGTATGCAGAATGAATAAGGAACAATATCTACCCTGAAATCTTTATATTGATATTTTTCCAAAAGGTTTAATGAAAGTTTTGATATTTTTTATTCCTCAGCCATGAAAGAAAGACAAAGAACACTTAACTATCCTAAATGTAGATAGTTTTTCCAGTTTCTTCTATTATACACAAGAAATGAAATTACATTTTCCCTTTTATTGCAAAAGCAAATACATATATTGAAGAAAATCTACCTAAACAACCTGATGTTCACAATGTTTAAGTTATATGGTTTTATTGACATAAACTACATTGCCTTGAACAAAATATAGTGATGGTTTAGAAACATATTTATGAGCAAATATAGAATTTGTTTAGGATTCTGATCAATGCAGATTTCACAGTCACTAATAGAATAAATACTCTCAACTTACAATTGAAAAATACTACTGAAATGTTATGTTTATTGAAGTAAACATTCAATTATAGCACAATGCCAGTCACATTTAAATAGCTTTGTTCAAATTTATTGAGCTAGACAAAGTCTTGCTTTATGATAATTGAAAATTTGAAAAAGAAAAGGTTGTATTGACTCAAGTGTTATCATTTTCTGGTCATTATGTGTGTTATCATGTTTGTCAGTTTAAATTTAATTTGATTAAAAAGTTCAAATTTCCTTAATGTTATCATTTACCCAGCAAAGTGTTCATGATTTTGATCAGAATATTGCTATAAGGAAATTAAAATCAACATAATAGAAAAAGGGGGGTATAGTGTATGGTAAATATTCACGACACAAAAATCTCATATATACAAGTAAATTCAAAGAAAAGGAACATGGCTTTTACTGCTGTTCTTCATCTCAAAGTCGCAGTGAGGCCTTCAAAATGGAGTAAAAACTATAAGAACTATACCATTTCAACTCAAATAGTGAAAAAAAAAAACATTAGAATTTATATCAGCTCAATACAAAACCGCAGCCTGCATTAGTACCACACAATTATAACACAAGTGGTGTTTTGTAAAAAAAAAAAACAATTATATAACCTCAGCTGTGTAACCAACCCAACATTATAAACAAATAATGTTGGCTTAAGTGTTGTACAAAAACCAACATTAGAACAACATCATGTAAATGCAAGTGGTGTACCAAATATATCATAAGAAACACACTTTGTCAACCTAAGCAGTGTGCATATTAATAACACATGGCAATTCCAGTGGTGTATTAAATCTAACATGATAACCACACCATATGAAAATGAAAAGATATGGAGTAAATGTCAGAGAGATTTCACTCTAATCACAAGAAAAACAGAGGAATTCACAACTCTAGAGGTCTCCACAAGGCCTTCAACAAGGGTGAAATACCACTCCTTGTGAAAAGCTCTTAATTGCCTGAAATGAAAAGTTGTATATGTGTGATATAATACTGCTCTCACCTCAATATTATAAAAAAGTACATGTAACATAACAATATACACAAAGACAAACTTATGACCACAATTCCTGACTTGGGACAGGCACTCGACACATGTAGTGGGGTTAAACTAGTTTAGTGGGTACCCAACATTCCCCCAATGAGTGGTCAAAGGAAAAAATGAATGATAACACAAGCAGTAACCAACAAACTATAAAAATCAAGCAGCAAGTCACCCAATCTGACTAGAGATTACCTTAATTACAATAAATATACTTAACAACTTCTATTTAAACTCAAGGTCAATTCAAGTGTTGTGCAAAACTCTAACATCAGAACCACATCATTTCAGCTTGCATGTTCCACTAGTAGCTTACCTTATCTTGTAGACTCAAGTTGTGTTCAAATACCACATTAGAACCACACAATTTCAGAACCACACAATTTCCACTCAAGTGTGTACCAAAACCAATTTGAGAATCACATCTTGTCGAAGCAAGTGTACTCAAAAACCTTCATAAGGCTTAAAAATTAATATGTTAACTTCCTATAATCCTATTTACCATAATTTTTTTGCCTACTTAAATTTTTCCATTTTATAGAAGCACTATAAAAGTCCATTCAGTGAATTATTCTCTAAAACAAAAAAGTCTTGCACTTTTCAAAATATATAAAGTATTACCTACCTACTGACCCTGGTATTTTAGAGCATGTTTTAGCTGAAATAAAGATATTTTTGTTTGTCTTACATGTATAACCAAACCATATCAACCCAATGATGTATAAAAGTCAACATAAAAATCACATTGTGTTAGCTAAAGTGTTGTAAAAACCCAGCATATTAATTAAAATTGTGTACTAAAACACATTAGACCTACAGCTGATTATTTCATTTTTTTTTTACAAAAAGCGACACACTGATAGATATTAGGGTCAGAAAGGAAATAAAGGCAGAATTCTACAAATTTTCATTCTGCAGCTGGTTTAATAATATTTGTGTTTTCATATATTCTTGAAATGTTTGTTAATTACCTGGTAATTAATAAGTCTACCCTATTTCAAAAAGTCAAATTTAACTGACTAGTCTTAACAAATTTATAAAACCAATGCTGCTCTGTATACACATGTACTATCATCAGTTTTTGAAGCAGTACAATTATTCCTATTGTAGCCGTCATTTTGGTGAAATATGTCAATCTAAAATTTAAAGTTGACATTAATAGATTTTCTGATTGTTGAAATGAGAATATATTGTATTCTTATTATGTGAGGATAATTATTATTGACCAGAAATTCAATTAAGTTGTTACATTCTTATATATTTAATTATGTTTCAGAAATGAATATCACATTTTTTGTTATGTGTACCTGGATGAGTTTTTACAATTTGTTCAAGCAGTGTTGTAACCTTTATAAGAATGAAATTATATAAGATTCAATAAAGAAAAATCTTAGAAGAGTTTTTCCAAGTTATAACAACCAAGACAGGTACCACAAATATTGATAGATTGGTAATAATCTTCATAACCACATAAATTTGAAGTGGGTATATATGATATTAAAAGCCTGAAGTACTGGGTTTGTTGTTACTTTATATGAACAGAACAGGTTTGAATAACCATAGCATAGACATAATGTAAACTTTATTACAATCATATACAAATATTGGGTTTCTGAGTCATGCATGACAATAAATGTTGACAGTTCACAAATGTTGAGAGATTTAATAGGGATCAGGAGGGTTTCTCATTTTGTACTCAGAGAATTGTTTAACTCTGTATTATTGTACAAATATATGGTGATGAAGCAATTAAGATACCATGATACCTTTATTTTAATAATAAACAAGTACATATTACTTGAGTTTTTAAATAAAATATAAACTTTACACAACCAGCATTGTAATTTGCAATATATATAGGTTATGATATTACAAAGTAACATATTTATGTTATTTTTTTACGTGTATTTTTTGCTTTTCCACCTTGAGTGTACTTAGATGTTTGAGATTTACACCTTTTGGAGTCTCATAGACATTAATACCACATCTCCTTTTTCGATATTGAGACTTTTTAAATCAATGGCAAATGAACTAATAAGATAGATACTCTGTCCTTATAAACATTGACATTAAGATGAAATGTAACATGCATGTATTATCAATCAACATATTTTGTTAATTCATTGAAAAGTTGGTTGTGAATTCATTACCCTTAACACACCTCCAAATGCAGTTGAGTGTTAAAATTTAAACTAGAGATTATTTGGATCAATGATTTAGTATAGATTGGTAGTGATCTTCTATATATTGTAAGAAGAGGTTCAATCAAATTTGTTATTGTATGTTACATCACAAAGCATGAAATATTTCAACAGGTGTGATAGCTAGCACCAAGATGTGAAAAATTAACTTGACTGATTATATTTAATTTTATTTAAATGTAATATGTAAAGAAAATGGAGTTCAGGCAAAGCAAACTGTACAAAGAAAGGATGTAAATGTCTTCATTATTTAATTCAAAATCGACTATTCTGTGTCTAAAGCTTAGAAATATCAAGTTCTTCCTTAAAATTTTTCTTTTTTAAATAAATATATATTTAAGAGCTTTTTCAGCAACCTCATATTATAGGAGAGCATGACAAATGTCTGCAGGTTGAAACCCTGTTATAGGGGTATGAGTAAAATGTATAAATACTTGACCTCCCCTGCCCAATGAGAGTACAGGAGAAGAGTAAGTGATCCTTATCCAGATGGGTATCCTTTGCTGTGGAAGATGAATAAATTCACAACATGTGGGGAGTTAGACACAAAAAACACCTGATGTTAAGATAATGGCATGTTTTAAATGCTCTAAACCTCTGTTTAACATCTTAATTTTGGAATCAGTCGGCTGCCGAAGTATTTCCAGGTTAAAATTTCACATCCTTGTAGTCCCCAGTTCACTGTCTTAGTTTACCTGTTTCCATCCTAAATTTGGCTCAATTGTTGTCCACTGTATGTTAAGTAGTGCTCAGTCAATGTTTTCAGCAATGGCAAATTATGCCAAGAGTAAGTTGCTTCAAATTCACTTGTAGCTTTGTTTGAGCAAGTTTCTAAAATACTTCACAAGTAAATATTTTACAACACACCACAGAGAATTGATGGTATTTACATGAAAAAGGTATGATATTTCTTTATTAATTTAATATTAACTTTGATTTATTGACAGATTAATAAGAAATGCTTTGTCCTACTCTCAGCTTGGCAACTTATCTCTTGATTTACTTGTGAATTTAATATTACCTGTATTTGATTACTTTTATTTCATTAATGGTAATAATAAAACAATTGGATTCATGTAGC
>JAULBM010066049.1:0-10182 GCA_032357055.1 Geukensia granosissima | reverse complement strand
TTGTCGCAGATTTTCAATTTTTACAAAGTTATTGAGCCATGAAAATGAGGTCAAGGTCAATGATTTATGATTGGTCAGCAAGTTCATAGCATGAACTATCTTCACACCAAATTTGGTTAACTTGGGTCAAATAGTTTCAGAGATATAAAGCTTAGAAGAAAGTGTATGCTGCTGCCCTGGAAAATAACACATATATCTCACTTCCGGGAATAAAAGTCACAGACGAGACAAAAACTTTGATGTGAGGATAAACTTGGTGTGAAAAACAATGACGGAAATGTGACTTCTGTGTCTTGCCTTTATTGACTTTTGTTGCAAGCAAGACAAAAATTGAACCATGAGGAAAACAAACCTTTTGTCTGTATTTGTGACAATGGGTCCCAGTTTTTCATAGTACTCTGGTGTGTACACTAGAATATCTGTGTTTTCTGGTAATTCTCTGTTCAGAAGTGTTTTGAGGTAAACAGACAGGTCAAACTGAAAACAGAGTTGGACAAATGGTAACAAAATGCTTGAAAAATTGCTTTCTTACTATATAAACTGATCATCTAATGAAATCACACTGACCTATTAATACTTACTCAAGAAGTTTGTAAATCTATCGAAATCACAGTGACTTACTATCATTAACTCAAGTCTTTAAATTGATTGAAATCACAGTGACCTTCATATACTTTTCCAAGAAGTTTGTAAATCTATCGAAATAACAGTGATTTACTAACATTTACCCCAAGTATGTAATTTATCAAAATCACAGTGACCCAAATTAAGTTGTAAATTATTTAAATTACTGAAACTTTCTTACATTTATCATGTCACCAATTCTGTTTATAATTCTTCTGAAATCACACTGACCTACAGACAAACATTAACTTGAACTCCCTATGGACTGATGAGAGAAATCACAAAGACCAACTTCTAAATTGAATAAAATCACAGCGACCTACTTTTACTTACCCAGTTCCCCATTAAAGATTGTAAACCTTTGATTGTCATCTTGTGATAAATGGTCTCAGGCTGTCTCAAAATCTCTTTTGGTAATGAAATCTGAAAGAGAGAGAGCAACAATTAACTAAAAAACCGGTGAGCAAGCTCAAAAATGGATATTGTTGAACCATTAAACTGAATTATTCCTCCTTTGACACACCTGGTAGCAATTTTTTTTCATGTTTCTCTAGCACCTGTGAAAGTGAAATCTTTGCATATTTACAGTACACATGGAGATTTTTGTATGAAAAAAAAACTACAGCCTGACCTCTGAGATTGCTGGAGGAATTTGAGAAGTCAGATAAATTTAAGGGGGTACGGTACCCAACACCAACACGAAAATAAATTCCACTCGTTTAATTTTCTTTATATTTTGTTTAGACATTTACTTTGATGAAAGAAGGAAAACATGAAAATTTCAAGAAATTTGAACCACACATTTCTCTGGGTCATTTCAATAGATATACAGTTATTTCATCAATAAAATTTTTGATCACTGAGATGCATTAGTTTTTGTAAAAAATGATACTTGATTTAAACATTTAGATCACTTTTACAGAGTTATTTCCCTTAAGTGTATGGTACCCCTTAAATTAAGGGAATGATACGATATATGGTATTTAGCTTGATAATGATGTTTTGTGCGATATAAGCGATTAAAAGGTCTGCTTGAAACGTTTTCTTGTTTAACGATAAATAGTATTCTCTTTCAGGGGCCACTGCTGAATCTGTCAGTGTTTGTTCCAATCTGAAGCTATTATACCATATTCAGGATACATTCACGATACTCACATGGTGTAAATGCATTCTTCCTAATGCCAATACTAGCAATTTACACACAATGTGACTTTTGTTTCTATCGAGCAACATGATGGGTGCCACTAGTATAGAACAAGAGTTGCTTACCCTTCCAGAGCACCTAAACTCATCCTAGGTTTTTAAGGGTTCCTGTTACTCTCGCTTTATTTTTAAGTGTAGTGTTGTGCGTCTTTGGTTTTTTTGTTTGTCAAGGTGTTGTCTGTCTTTCGTAAGCGATTTCTGTCTGCCACTTTGGTATCTTCATTTACTTTTTATAAATTTGGCATGCATAGATTTACTATAAATTTTCTCTCCAGAAATTTGTTCAACAAGGGAAATTAACATAAGTGTCACCGTCCAACATGATCAATGATGCTTAAAATTATAGTTTTTGACCTAATATCTGAAGCTTGTACTAGTTTCCTACCATTCTTTAATCACAATGCACATAAAACAACATTTAACCGCTTTAAATATCATATTTTAGTAACTGGTACGACAGTTAACTTCTAAAATAGAATTGTATTAGATTCACCTCAAGGTCGCTTGTGTTATAATTTGCATTGACTCGGGTGCACATTAATTGCACTTTTTGTCTACTAAAAGTTATTTATTTTCCCCGTTGTTTTATTTATGAAAATTGTTATCACAAAATGCACAATAAATCGCATAGAATTTAATATTGTTGATAATCTCTTTGAAATTTGAACTAATATTTAACTACATAATGTGCACTTTTGAAAGTTAATTGAAACGACCTATAATCTTCTATTACATAAAACCTCTAATGTTGCAAGTGTTTAGATATTTTAAATATCAAATTGTAGTGATCAAACCTTCGTACAAAAGTACAAAAGGTTTTAAAGTCCAAAATTAACCATCAGCAGAGAAAGTTCGATCTGTAATCCAAATATTTTTGCTATTTTATAACTGACACAAAACAAATATTTTCATACTACCCGTTCGTCATGAATCTTGCAAATTCTGAATACATCACAGATCTGCTTACCTTCAATTTCCGATTGTCGTAATTTTGCTTTGGCGGAAGTTGGAGGTAACGTAATATTCACTCTGTGCGTACGTTTGTAGTGAGAGACCGTTTATGATAGAAAATCTACACCTGGCATCATGAAAGAGTTCAAACTCAAGATGCGTATCAGTATAAACAGCCATTAAAAGGTTTAAGTTTTGACAATGAGATACAGGAGAGGGCGCCACATGTTGCACGCGCCAGTCCCAATTAGCCACTGAATTAATTCATTCTATTTTTATTATTTTATTTTCATTGTTGTTAACTTTAAGGTATTTGCCTCATATTTACATTTCCTATTTACATCTTTGGAAGATACCTTCGTAAATTTAATAGCCGATCCTTGGGTCAAAGGGAAAAACAAATTTTGCCCTATGAAAGATATGCTAACATCTCAATTATTCAGACTAGGATCCTGAAAACTCATATAACAACTTACATTGCAATGTCGGAAAAGGTTATCGAAATTCTGAACTTGCTTTTTAAGTTAAAATACAGGATACATGTAAGTTCGATGAGGTCTGATATTGACCCAAAAATTTGATCTTATGATTTAATAACACAAACTTTGTGTCACTGCTTCCTGGAAGTGTAATATTCGTCTATCCTAAAACAATTATTGAAAATAACAGAATAAGTCTTTCCAGTTTTTCCTCATTAAATAACAAATAACTCTCCACTAAGACAGATTTTGGCCCCGGATACATAAAACGCTCTTGAAATAAAGTTTAAGATCTGTTTAATCAAAAATAAATAATAAATATTGTGATAAGTCTCGAATATTGTCTCCAAAATCGACACATTTCGCTTCTTTAAAGGCAATTACCGAACATTACTAGTGTTTAAGTTGTAAAGTGCAACAGTTGAACAGTCTTAAAAGTCAGAAAAGGCTACTCTTCAAATGGACAAGCCTTTTCACATGAGTAATGCTTTTTATACTATTTAGATTGTATTTTAAGTTGCTTTGAAGCGTGAAATTACTACAAATTTTTGGCACAAAAAAGAGAGCCTGATCAAACCTTTCCCTTTAGAAGTCAGTGTTTTCCAGATTATAGGTATGAATTAAGTTAAACGAATCAAAGTAGGTACTAAGCCAGTCCATATGAGGTACCAGAAATTAAGCTGAAAAACATTCTAATGCCATGGGCGGATCGAAGGGGGGCGGGCCTGGGCCCTCTCTTTTGAATAGACAAAACAGATTTTAAGCACTTGTTTGGCATGAAGGCGATTATTTATTAGCAGGTCCCCCAAAAGTCAGATCAATCTACAATGTATGTACGAGTATGTATTGGCAAGTGCCCCCCGCTTTCTAAAAGTCTGGATTCGTCTCTGAATGCAAACTGTTATATTTCTATAATGGTAGGCGATTCTGTATTTTCAAGAATTATGGTAGATCCCTTCCAAGATTTCAGAATTTCTTTTATTTGTTTTGCTTATTAAAGGTATACATGTGTGTATGAAGATATTTTCTATTTTTTACAATTATTCAATCAAGCAATATGGCACCTCAACTGCTCATTCATTTTGTAGACGAGAGTCTTCGAACAAGACTGTGAATGTAATTGACTGCAGCTACACCGCCAGCCCACCCCTTCCCGAAACAGTTGTATGTGGCGTAAGTACCAGATCAAACGTCTATATTAACAAATATATAGTTTTAATCTGAAGAAAATTATTCAATTATGTGTTTGATTCCCGTCGACGTTTAACGTGATAGAAAGTTATTCAATCAACATTGATATTGGTTCAGGATTTTTGTGGGGACATTTCGGGCTGCAGGAGGGTACCACCTTGCGGTCACAAGGTTGCGTTAGGAATGACCTCTGAGCAATTTGTCACAGGTAACTTTGACATATATATAATAATAAAGTTGGCAAGGTCTTCTCCCAAACCCCTTAATGTCGCAGATAGGACTTAACCCTCCTTGAGTCTCCTCTTTGTGTAGTTAAACGAAATTGAAAATAGTCATAAACATGTATGTCTTTGCTTATAAATAACTTTTAATCGAGAGTTAAAATAATTTAGTTAAATATAGATACTTATTTATGATCTGTTCTAAATTGATTATTGATTAAACTTGAAACTTGTTTACTTATATTACGCCAGGCTTCTAAGACAGGGTTAAAAATATTAAAGGCATGTTGCAAGAATTATGAAACATTTTTCAATAAAACCCCGGAGAACAGTTTGTCAAAACCATTCCTCATCACTTACAGAATCGTAAATAAATTAATTTAAGTATCAGACAAGAGAGGCATATATATTAGACGAAATTTTCATAGGAATGGCAGTTCAAGGTTGTCGCTTGATGTTTGTATTTGGTAAATGAAATATTCGACGGAAAAATAATATCACTAGCAACCGAAAAAATATTCTACACTATAATTTTGCCAGCAATTATAAACTTTGAATTATGACTGAAACCGAGAATTCGATGAAGCTTGAACAAATGAAATATTATTTCAGTTATTCTGTTTAATAGATTAAAATTTCTTCACCTTTGTTCCAAAAACAAATGCATTTTAAGCTCATCTACCCGAATTGCCGTTTACATTGTCCGTCTCTTCACAAGTCCACATCTATATTATAATATTTCCTCTGAAACCACTTGGCCAATCTGGACGAAACTTTACAGTAATGTTTATTCGACAAAGGTTACTTTTGCCGATCAGAAAATCAACCAGGCCACAAGGGGCTGGAAACGCGTTCTTATTTGCATAAAATTAAAATCTATCCTTGACATATATACGTAGCCTATTGCACTGATTTGTTGTGAGAAGAATAATTGTGTGGTACTTCAAAAAGATGACCTAAACAGCAACACATTTTTACTGATTATTTGTTCAAAGCCCTTCTTGTCAGAAACTACAAGGCCAAAATGAATTGATTTTTTTGAAAATAGTCATTACATGGGCCTCTATTATTTTTCTTTGTCCATCGGAAATTCCAGATGGCCACTACAGCCGGACTTAAGTATAACATTGAAACTTCTGCAAAATTTGTTAAAACTTTTTTTCGTCGGAAATAGTTTAGCTCATTGAAATGAAGCCAATTGAAATTATTTGTTGTGTGAATAATACTTGTATAGTTCTCTAAAGAAATGATGATTCAAGAAGGTCCAAAAAGTCTGACATGGTTTTAAATTCAACTTCTTCTAAGAGTTTTTTTGTTTTTGATTTTTGAAGTTTGACACCAACAATTTACATTCTCATCTTCTCCATTGCATGTCAATCGGGATCAAACTTGGTAGGAAATTTTATAAGTTGGTCATATCAAACTTGTACGTATTTTGAAAAAATAGGAAAATGAAGTGTTCGCCTGTGGCTAATTCTGCATTTTGATTTTCTCAAATTACAAAGCCCTTTTGTATCAGAAACTAACAAGACGATTGAACTTTTTTTAATCATTGTATACATGTAGTCTTCTAAAAAGTAATGCTTTTATTCCGATCAGAAATTCAACGTTAGACCCTAAGGAATTGGGTTTAAAATCCGTCTTGTCTACGCCAAATTCAGTATCCGAATGCTGTCTTAATAGTTTCTTTATAAAGAATACAATTACCTTAACACTCCCGTTTAAACTGTTTTTTAATTAACAGTTAATAACTGTAAAATATGCGGTTGCATATGTTATGGTTTGTTACCCCTTTTAGGTTAAATCCATTATTATGCCATATTTTACCTGCCTTATCAAAATTTAAGTCGAGATGTCGCTCATGAAAAATACGGAAATGTCTCCGGGAAAAAGGAATTTTATGCGTCATTTCGTTTAGACAGACTTATGAATAAATTCATTGGGAATCATCCATTTTGTGACAAAAACAGTCGTTTTCAACATTCTATTACCCAACAATCCCATCAAATTTATTTTTAGACAACTATATGAATACAATGATAATTATATAGTCATAAAGGTCTAAATTTATTCCGATGGTGACCTTCGTGTAGTTTTATACAAGGAGGGGAACAATCCATAGTATTATGGTCAATTAAGGACGAGAACATTACCCAATCCAAAAAGAACTGTTGAATGTTAGACGACACCATTAATGCATTTTTATCCGATTTTATCAATGAAGTTCCCATTCATAATTCTGTCGCGTGGGACGTTTGTCAGTTAAAGAACAGAAAAGATTGAATTCATTGTAAAAATGTTGTAAAATTAACTCTTCTAGACTTGAATTAGTAATCTGAACTGTTTTTGTTCACGTAATTGAATTTTTATTGAAACTTAAAATCAAAATTAAGATTTTGCTACTCACTGTTATTTTATCCCATTAAATGTAATTGCTTTAACTGAACTTATAGTAAGGATGGGTTTCCGTATACTTTTATCTCACAGTTTTTAACAAACGAAACATGACAAGAGCATTAGCGTGCATTATGAAAATTATTCGGAAAAAAGCTAAAAAATAAATATAACTTTAACGAGTTAAAAAGATCAGACATTGTTAGGACAGTTCGATATAGAAACTTATAATTTAATAAGAAAAAGAAGGACGCTTTAAATGTTATGCATATGCAAGTTTTTTCCATTATACAACAGTTGTTGTCCGTCCGCGCACATTTCATATAGGTTGACAGCTGCTTTGCTGTACACAGTTTGGAAAGAAGAACGCTAAAGGAGAAGGTACTTCAAGCCCCATATTTGGCCCAAATATAAGATTTTGTGACATAATAATAAGTTGTTGTAAAACTGCTGTTTAATGGTGGTCTTTTAATAATTCATTACTTCTTCTTATACAATTTTCGTCATTTCGACAAATTGAAAAGGTATGTATACTTGACTGCTTTAACAAGTATGTAACATTTGATGTTAAAATATTGAATTTTTTATGTGTTTTGTTCAAAATAGATATGGTCGCACCAAAACATCACGAAGATATTTTAACAAAACATTTGTACTCGATAGACCTTTAATTGCGCAGAGGTTGGTTGTGATTTTTTTGTGCGATCTATTTTAAAATCGATAAAATTGTATCAAATAATATATCAAATAAGGCAATTTCTTAGTTATTTAATATTTTAAATAACTTCTATGGGCAACTTGACCGTTCTGGAACCATTTTAACTAAAAATTCTGTTGGATTTTTTTATAGATATTATTCAATACCAAAAATAAAAAATAATTGATATTAGCCACTTTTAATTATATATAATAGGGTTGTTTATACACTAATATTTAAGATAAAAGGGACGATTTTTCTTTCATATACATGTAGTTAACTTTCCGTTTCTTAATGGGGGCATGCCTTTGGCTCTTTAGTTCGGGGTTTAAATATAACTAGTTCAATTTGCTAAATATTGAATCAAAGTTTTTGACTGTAATGATCGCAGTTAACATTTTAAATAGTCAATTTTTCAGTAGGGATATATACAGATATCACAAGCTTTTCATCACTTTTACAAAATTGTATAACCGTTACCAAAATTTAATACAAAAAAAAACGCTGCAAATGTAGAATTTTGATACGACGTAGGATATCACATCCTACGTTCTATGGACGCATGAAATATAAAGCTTAAAAATTTAAAATATCCCTTGAATCTCACCGTTCCGTTCAACAAACCTACCACAACGGATACACGTTCGACTATGTAGACAAGACATTAAAACTTGTTTTGTTCGTACAAATATTTAATTAACCGATTGTATCATTCTACAAATATTAATGCATTAGGCATTGAAGCCGTCTTGTCTGTCTTCACTTTTATTGTCAACACAGTCGTCAGACATACTGTTTTGATAACATATCATGTTGGGAGGCTTGTTGTTTTATCAGTTGTTTTATCAGCAGGGTTCTAACTCTGAGCTTGCCTTCAGTACCTGCGAGCATTTATTAGGGTTGTTTTTGCATGTATTTGTTTTAAGTATATTTCTTATTATTAAGGTACTCTCTAGTCGCATTGGGTGACTTTCTCTTTAATTTTAAGATTCATCGGTTGTTGCTCTTGATTTCTTTGATTTTTTCCTTTGATCACTTGTTGGGGGAGGGTTGGGTACACACTAGACTAGTGCAACCCCACCACATGTATCGTGTGCCTGTCCTAAGTTAGGACTTATAGGAAACATTTTTGATAATATTCAGGTCAGAGCAGTATTATTTTACGCAAATATAAAATGAATTTTCTCTATGACAATCATACGACACTTTTTTATATTCTAATGCAAAATATAGTTAAGCAGGTGTTTTTCTATAAAGTAATGATTCAGAGTTTATGGAAAAAGTTCAAAGATACTTTTCAAAAAGGAACCTGATCCAACTTCTGTTTTTAAAGGAGTTTATGGATTCCAAGCCGTTGTTCCTTTTGTTTTCGTTTTATATTTTAGTTTATTTCACATTTGTGTTGTCTCCTTGAACTATGCACTTCTGATCCCAAAAATGGGTATTCAACATTGGATTGCCAAACAGGATAAAGTGTACAAATTCATACTTTAAGATATTTGGATGATGTTTTAACTGTAAATAATCCAGAGTTTTACAAATTTGCAAAAGAAATAACCTGAAATAGAACCTACCTAAAAATCTTATATAAGTTATAACCGTACTCCGGTTTAGATTTTGACTTAACAATTGAGCATCGTTGTTTATATAATAAACTTAATAATATTTGGAACGATTTTTCTTGAATATAGTTATATGAACGGGAACAATCGTGACTTTGGTCTCTCCTTTAGCTATTTTCATTTCATAACTGGTTCTATTCGCCCGCGTTTGCCTTAAAATTTCTGACTGTAATTATCGCTAACTGCATCTCACTGGTAAACTTTTAAAGCAAGGATACATATATCACAAGCTTCTCAAGATGTTTACAAAATTTTATAACGGTTACACAGTTTTATTCAGAAATACGGCTGCAAATGTCGAATTGTGAACCGACAAGGGATATTCTATGGAAAGATTACATATAAGGCATATATATTTAAATATAACTAATTGAATCTCACTGTGCTATCACTCCAATTTATCCACAAAGGTTCAGGTTCATCTTTATTGTCAGAACATTTAAACGAGTTTTTTGTTGGTAGAGATATTAATACACTTAAGCTTATGAGATACAACACTTTGTGCAATTGATTATTCTGTTCAGTGATTATCACTGCTTTTATTAATATTTTAATTAAATGATAATATTTTTACCATATTAGTTAGTTTCTGTGAATTACTAATTTCATTTATACTAAACTGATTCTTACTCCAGCAAATGAAAGTTAAGGAGTAGGCAGACCATTACTTGGACATCGAATACCATAGTTTTTTCCATTCAAGGCATAATCGACTGATATGTTTTTTTTGTATAATCAATTATTATTCAACTTGTTAGTGCGTGATAAAAGCAAACAAAGCTATAATTTTTTCTGATAAA
>JAULBM010066038.1:0-10183 GCA_032357055.1 Geukensia granosissima | reverse complement strand
AGAGAGTGAAAAAATTAGTTACGGAAATATTTTTATAATTACTACAATCGTTATGTTGACAAAAAGATCTTTGATTATATAGATTAAGCCAACTTATCAATGCCTCCCCTTCCCTTTGGGTTTCCTCATTATAAAAAGAAAAGTCTTCTTTGACAACTTGAAAAAAACGATGAGCAGGCACTTCACTTTTTAATTCATCCTTTATCGAAACTAACTGTTGATAAACCATGTTACTCGTGGTAACGGAGCTATTATAAATATTGTGATAGGCATAACTACCCAAAGCAATAACAAAATAAAAAAGAAAAATTAAATTAAACCACGCCAAAAATTTATTTAACCGATAAAACCAAGTGGAGTAATTCTTTAACTCAAAGTAAAAGAATACCCCCAGAGCAACTGCAAAAGAATAAATGATAATTGCATAACGAGTTAGGTAGGTCTTGCCAATAATAAAAAAAATTAATATTGGAAAGAAAACCCATAACAAAACTATAAACAAAGCTTTCTTTTGAAAAATAAACTTTTTTAATGAAGCAGCTTTTATCTCAACAAACAATTTCTTCCCCCAAAAAAATAGAGCGCTAAACAAATACACCACCTGTAATCCAGCTCCTACATTAGCTAGTCTTTCGTCAATAAAGTATTGATAGGTGAAGTCTTTAGAAAATTCTTCAAATAAAATTAACTGCATAGTAGTAGAGGTCTTGAGAACAAAAAAGAAAGCAGCAAAATTTTGAAACCAAGGTGTGCCTTCTTTAGATTTCCCCATAGGATTACTCTCCATAATCTCAAGATTCGGATAATCGTATAAGTTCTCAAAATACCAATATCCACCGAAAAGGAATAACCACGGTAGAATAACTAGCATCCAAGCTAATAAGGATCTAGCTGAGGAAGGACGATAAATCAAAAAAGCTATTCCAATGATAGGAAGAAGGAAATAACCTATTAGATGATATTGAACTAATAAAAAAAGAAATAGAGAAGAGTATATTAAATACCTTGCTTTATTGACTTTAACCCAAAGGATTAGACAATACAAGGAAGCCATAGAAAGTGGGAAAATAAAAGCGGGATTCCAAATAGAAGTAAAAATGAATATCGACATGGGGATTAGACTGGCCACCATCAAACTCCAGAGGATGGTATAATCGGTAGCCCAATTCCTTTGAACAAATAATTCTCTTAAAATAAAAAAGGTTAAAACTAATCCTAAGGAATTAATCAATGCTACAAAAGAGACTAAACCGATATATCCAAACCACTCTATCATTAAATGATTGAATGGGAAGAATAAAAAGGAGGGAATCCTCCAGCCACCACCATAACTGGGAACTCCTAAATAAATGGACTCAGGAGTTGGTTCTAAGCTTTCTAATAAATACTTAGTAACTTCGAAATTAGATAGACCATCTAATACATAGATAAAAAATACTTTTAGCAGAAATGAAAACAAGAAAAAACCAATTAAAAACCAAAATAGACTAAGTGATTTTAACTGTCTCATAAAACTGTAAGATAATTTCAAATGAATCTTAATTATTATAATCTAATCTCAAGAAACTTGAAAACGATTTATCATAAGTATAAAACAGTTTATAATAATAGAGATGATAAAAATTGTTTTTCTTGACTATAAGACTTTTCCTGAAAATGCTAAACTAAAAAGACCAAAATTTCCTCATCAATACGAAGAATATGACTATACTCTTAGTGAGGAAGTGGTTCCTCGTTGTAAAGAGGCAGATGTTATTATAACCAATAAGGTCAATATCGATAAAGCAGCGATTGATCAATTACCTAAGCTAAAACTAATCGCCCTAACAGCTACTGGAATGAATAATATTGATCTTAAAGCTTGTCAAGAAAGGAATATTCGAGTAAGCAATGTAGTTAATTATGGTACTGCTTCGGTTGCTGAACATACCTTGATGCTAATCATGAATCTTTATAAACAATTTGTTCCCTATTATCAAGATATGGTTAATAAGGCGTGGTGTCAAAGCCCTACTTTTTGTTATTTTAAAGAGACTGTCAAAGAATTATCTCATTCTAAAATCGGTATTATTGGGGCTGGGGTGCTCGGTCGTGAAGTAGGACGACTATCATCTGCCTTTGGTATGGAAGTAGTTTATGTTGGTCGAAAGTCTTCTACCCCTAAACCAGATTTAACCATGTGTAGTTTAGAGGAAGCCCTAAAAACCTGTGATGTTATTAGTATTCATTGCCCGCTTACTCCAGAAACTCGAAACTTAATTACTTTAAAAGAAATAAAAATGATGAAAAAAACTTCTTTTATCGTCAATACAGCACGAGGAGGGATTGTTAACGAAGCAGATCTTAAAGTTGCCTTAGAAGGAGGGATTATCGCGGGGGCAGGATTTGATGTTTTAGAAGAAGAACCTCCTGGTAATGAAAACATTCTTGCTAATTTAACCCACCTACCTAATTTTATCCTTACTCCGCACATTGCATGGATTGGCAATAGGTCGATCCAAAATTTACTCGACATGACCCTTGCCAATATAGAAAATTTCTTCCAAGAAAATAATTAATGGGTAAAATAATTTCGGTTTCCAATCAAAAGGGAGGAGTCGGTAAAACTACCACCGCAGTGAACCTATCCTATGCTATATCAACCATTGATTCTAAAAAAAAGATATTACTAATTGATGGTGATCCTCAAGGTAATTGTTCGAGTGGATTAGGCATTGATACGGAAAAAAAACCAGAACTAACCTTTTACCACCTCCTTACTGGTGAATCTCCCATCAAAAAAGTTATTCAAGTCACTCCATTTAATAACATTAAAATTATTCCAGCTAATCAAGAGTTAGCCGGATTTAATATTGAATTCATCCATCAAAATCATCGAGAAAAAGTCATCAAAGAAACTTTATCATCGATTAAAGATGAATTTGATTTTATCTTTATTGATACCCCACCCTCCCTAGAACTACTTACCCTCAATGCATTAGTTGCTGCTGACAGTATTCTAATTCCCATTCAGTGCGAATATTATGCCCTAGAGGGCATCTCTAAATTATTAAAAACTATAAAGGAAATTAAAAACCTTTACCATCCTAAACTGCATATTGAAGGAATATCTTTAAATATGTATGATACCCGTACTAATCTATCCAAAGAAGTCATGGAAAATGTTGTTGAACACTTTGGGGAAAGTGTCTATAAAACGATCATTCCACGTAATATAAAAATTAGTGAAGCTCCCTCTTTTGGAGTGCCAATTGGCAGTTATGCACCCAATAGCTTAGGAGCAAAGTCTTATAATAAACTTGCTGAAGAATTTCTAAATAGACAGGGGTAATCATGGCTAAAAATAAAAAGAAAGATAAAAAGTCGTTAGGACGAGGGTTATCTGCCCTCCTCCAAAGTGAAGATTATTCAGAAAAAGATAATCTAGCTAGCAATGAAGCAGTTGAAGAAATGAAGTATCAACTTATTGATATTAATAAGATTACCTCCAACCCCGACCAGCCCCGTAGTATCTTTGATCAAGAAAAGTTAGCTGAACTTTCTCAATCGATTAAAAGTGTTGGGATTATTGAACCTATTTTGTTAAGAAAGAATCCTGATGATTCTTCAAAGCAGGAATATCAAATCATTGCAGGAGAAAGGAGGTGGCGAGCTGCCCAGATGGCTGGAATAGAAAAAGTGCCGGCAATTATTAAAGACCATAATAACGATAACCTACTAGAAACAATGCTCATAGAAAATCTTCAAAGGGAAGATTTAACCGCACTTGAAGAAGCTCAAAGTTATGAATCCATTCTTAACAAGAAAAAAATCACTCAAGAGCAATTAGCTGACATACTCGGTAAAAGTAGAAGTCACATCACCAACATGATTCGTGTTTCTAAAGCCCCTCTTAAAGTAAGGAAACTTCTAGCTGAAAATAAATTAACCATGAGTCAAGTCAGGGCCATTCTATCTAAGGAACCAGAAGAAATGGAAAGACTGGCTTTAGAAGCTGTAGAAAATCAGCTGTCGGTGAGGGAATTAGAAAAAAGAGTTAGCAGCAGAGTGGTTACCCCTAAAACCAAGAATGAAAAAACAGTAAAAGATCCTAATATTTTAGAAATTGAGGAACTTTATAGACAGAAACTTAAAACCAAAGTTACTATTTCAATGATTAAAAACAATGTGGGTAAATTAGAAATCGATTATTACCACTATGATGAACTTTTGGGAATCTTAAATAGGATTAAAGACAGCACCCTAGACTAAGCTAGGGTGCTGAGGATTTTTTTAAATATCCTTAATTAATTTTTATACTTTTTTCTTCGCTTCGCTTAATCGCTTCTTCTCGTTTAGGTAATTTGATGTGAAGAATACCATCATCATATTTGGCATCAACCTTGTCTTCTTCAATATCATTGATTACCCAACTCCTTTCAAAACGACCATAGCTTCTTTCAAAGGAGTAGTAATTTCCTTCTTTTTTCTCACTTTTGTTCTTTCGCTCTCCTTGAATGCTTAGGACATTATCCTTTATGCTAATTTTAATCTCATCTTTTTTAACTCCAGGAAGTTCTAAATCGATAAGATACTCTTTGTCTTTCTCTACAATGTCTGCTTTGGGAGAGAAAAAATTACTATCTTTTAGAGGAAAAAATTCTTCATCAAAGATAGATGGTAAATTGTTTTTTTTGAACCAAGTTGATAGTGTCATGTTGTCCTCCTATATTATCAAATTTAGTTTCAATCTACTTATATAAGATCAAATTCCGTGCCAATTTTAATATCTTTCATAAAAATTAAAAGGAATATACTTAGAAAATAGATGGATTAAAAGTGCTATTAATGTAGTTGTTTTTAAAAGAATGATAAATGGCTATGCCTCAATGGCACAAATTATGGATAAAGTAAACAAATACTGTTTCTTTAAAACACAGTTTTATTTTTATGATGGTTTTTTTAAATTAGAAAGATACTTTCTAGATTGAAATGAAGAATTCTACTCTTCGACCTGCCAGTGCATTACTTCAGTGCTCCTAAACGGAACAATTGATCCCCCTGAATAAGCATATTCCTTAGGAACTTCAAAATCTTTCTTCACTAAGGTTATTTTTTGATTGGAAACCTCTAGTCTATAATGATTAGCACCAAATACTGAAGTGAAATTTTCTAATTTTTCTAAGGCATTATGAGTTTCAAAAAACTCAACACATAGGGAAATTACTAAAGGAGCGGTATAGACACCAGCACAACCACAAGCCGACTCTTTTTGGGAAATGGGATGAGGAGCGCTATCACTTCCTAGGAAAAATTTATTAGATCCACTTAAAACTGCTTGGCAGATACTTTCTTGATGCTTCCTTCTTTTAACGATGGGCATGCAATAATAATGAGGTTTAATTCCACCAGAGAGAAGATCGTTACGGTTAAGAAATAGATGATGCGGAGTAACCGTTGCCTTCACCCTATCAGACAAGGAAAGGATGAAATCAACCGAGTCTTTAGTGGAAATATGCTCTAGGGTGACAATTAAATTGGGAAAAGTGTTCACTATTTTAGAGAGGGTTTTTTCAAGAAAAACCTTCTCTCGATCAAAGATATCCACATCAGGATCAGAACTTTCTCCATGAATCATTAATGGCACTCCTAACTTTTCCATATGCTCAAAAATAGGATAAAAGTTGTCGATATTAGATATTCCAAAATTAGAATTAGTCGTAACATTAGCAGGATAAAGTTTAAAACCTAGAATATTAGGATTTTCTTGGACTTTTTCCACTTCAATAAGAGAAGTTTCTACACTAAGATATAAACTCATCAGTGGATTAAAGCTATCTTTTTTATCTTTTATAGATGAGAGAATTCTCTCTCGATAATTCATTGCTTCCTCAGAAGAAAGTACTGGAGGATTAAGGTTAGGCATGACTAATGCTCGGTTAAAATGACGAACATGTTTGGTGGTAAGTTCAAGCATCTGTTTATCACGCAGATGAACATGAAAGTCGTCTGGCTTCTTAATACTAATTTTCATCATTTTGTCCAAATAATTTCTTTACTTTTTAATTTTAATATTTATAAATAGATACATGATAATATTTATTTGGTGATCGTACCTGGTCTATAAAAACTTTTTTTTGTTATTTATAATACAGGAGACCTGAATCGTTATTGAGAACAGAGAACCTTGATCATTGATTACCCAATCATGATGGTTTTCTAATTTCTTTAACTGTAGGTGATCCACTTTAATTGCTTGCCAATTAAAAGTCAAGGCTGGGTACGATACCTTTTAAAACTAGAAGGCAAAGATAAATTCTTTCGGTATTTATTAACCGTCCTTCTTGCTACTTCAAATCCCATTTGTTTTAAAATATTGGCAATCTTTTGGTCGCTTAGTTTTTTTTCCGGAAACTGCTCAATGATTTCTCTAATTTTATCTTCAATCGACTTGGAGGAGAACTGCTGCTGTTTTTTATCTTGATAAACTTGGATAGTAAACATCTCTCTTAACAAAAAGATCCCCCACTTGGTTTCTACATACTTTTGGTTAACCAGTCGACTAATCACGGCTTTATCAAGTCCTAAACGATTGCTTAAGTCGGTCATCTTATAGGGTTTTAACTTACTAAATCCGTGAAGAAAAAAATCTTTTTGTTCCTCCACTAAAACTTTCATGATTTTAAATAAATTAGTTTCACGATATTCAATGGCATAAATCAAATTCGTGGCTTCTTCTTTCTTTTTAGAAAAAAAACTTTTTACTTCTTCCTCATTACCTCTACCTAGTTTTTTAATATTTAGATCGCTATAACTAGGATTAATCCTAATCCGAGGAATCACTTCACGATTAACAACAATTTCTAATTCCCCTTCCCTTTCTTTAATAAAGACATCTGGTAAAATTTCTAGGTTTTCTTGAGGTCCAAATTCTCTAGTTAAGTTTGGCTCTAAATGATTAATTTCTTGCAGGGAAACTTCTATCTCCTGTTTTGAATAATCTTTAGCAAGTCTTTTCTTAATTTCACTGATATTATGCTTGCCTAATAAATCAAAACATTTATCAATAATCTCTACAGCTAAATCATCGAGAGATTTTCCCTTTCTCCTTAGCTGCTCGATAAGTGCTTCTTGAATACTAAAACTCCCGACTCCCGGAGGATCAAAATTTTCTTTAATTAAATGCCATACTTCCCTTACTTCTTCTATAGAGGTGTCATTATCTTGAGCTACCTTGTCTAGACCATCACTTTTCAAAATACCGTCGGATTCTAAATAAGAAATAATATCTTGAGCTAGTTTAATATGCTGAGGGTTATCTCTAAAGAAAAAATCGATTTGCTCTAATAAGGAGCTAGTCAAAGAAACTTTTGGATTAGAAACGACCTTTTCCATGATCTCACTTTTACTAGCTTTATCATAATTAAAATTATTAAGCATGGAGTAGTCAGAAATCTGACTACTCAAAGGAGTTACTACTTCTTCCAAAAAGGGATTATCGTTCAAAGCATGTTGAATGTTATCTATCAAGTCTAAGGTATTTAGTTGAATAATTTTTTGAGTCTGCTGAAGCAGGACAATCGGTACCTGAACTTGGGAGAGGTCTTGTTTGAAGGAAAGTTTGGTATTGGTTGAAAAGTCTTTTTTCACGACCAGGGCTATTAGTTAAAGAGTGAAGTCATCTCCTAAATAGACCTCTCTAGCTTGCTTGCTTTTGACTAATTCTTCTGCGGTACCTTTTAATATAACTTGCCCTTCAGACATGATGTAGGCCCTAGAAACGATCTTTAAAGTTTCCCTAACGTTATGATCAGTAATCAGAATACCAATATTTAATTTTTGAATATCTCGAATCACATTTTGAATATCTTTTACGGCTATCGGATCCACCCCAGCAAAGGGTTCATCCAGTAGAATGATTTTAGGATTACCAGCTAAAGCACGAGCAATCTCGACCCTTCTTCTCTCTCCTCCAGACAAAGTGTACCCATATTGATTGGCTATGTGGCTAACTTTTAATTCTTCTAAAATTTGTTTGGCCTTATCAATCCTTTCATCCTTAGGGTAATTCCTTGCTTCTAAAATACACATGACATTATCCATCACGGATAACTTTCTAAATACGGAAGCTTCTTGAGGAAGGTAACCAATTCCGATGTGAGATCTTTTGTGCATAGGGTAATGGGTTATATCAACACCATTGAAATAAACCTTCCCAATTTGAGGACTAACCAATCCTACGGCCACATAGAAACTAGTTGTTTTACCGGCTCCATTAGGGCCAAGCAATCCCACTACCTCTCCTTGATTAACTTCAAAATTAACATTATTAACTACTTTTTTCTTAGAATAAATCTTGGTAATGTTTTCAATTTTTAATACGTTTTTTTCAATCGGCAAGCTAGGAATAGGAGTGACTTTAGAAGTAGCAACTTTGGGAGTTGCATTTTGCTGTTTAGATTTATTTTCTCGTTTAACTTTTGGAGCAATCTTTTTTTTAGTTGCTACAACTTTAGTTTGAGCAGGTTTTTTTTTGCTTGAAGGAGTCGTTTTAACTTTTTCGTTAATCTTAGTTTTCTTAGCCATAATATATTGTTATCTTTATATAGGTTTTACTCAAAAAAATTATCGGGTATAAAATTTCCACTTACATCAGTTCCTAATTCCATTTTATTGGTAATTAAATCGAAATAGACCTCTTCTGAATTAAATTCACTTCCTTTTTTATCCCGCACTACTGGAGACCCATAAAGAGTGAAGCGTTTAGTAACCTTATCGTAAAGCCCCCATGAAGAGTCGGCCTCATTTTCTCCATTATCAACAAAAACATTTCCTTTGGCATACATAATGTTTTCTTTTTCAAAATTTTCTAAAACATCAGCTTTCACAATAGTTTGCTGTCCAACCTCACCGAAGACTACCGTGGCATCCTTACTAACAAAAGAATACTCCTCATCAACTTGGTGGCGAAGATACTGGGAGGTAACCACTGAAGTATTCTCATCATCAACTACTTTAACATTATCAAAGCACTCCAAAGTGTTTGTTATTGTAAACACATATTTAGAGTCATCACAACTAATATAGGAGAGCAATACGTTATTAAGTTTTTTCTCCATTAAAACATTGCTATGAAAGAGACTAGTCTTGTCTTTTCGAAAAAACTCCATGGTATCTGAATAAACATAATAGGTATTAGTCGCCTCTCTTCGAACCAAATAAGGATCTTCTTTAACAAAACCATATTCCGAATCTTGATCATAGAGCATGTAGTCTGAAAAAATTTCTAAACTATTTTCTCGATCAACTAAATGAAGTTTCTTAAAGCATTCAAAAACTTGCTGATTAGAAAAATAATAGGTAGCTTCTTCACAATTTAAAAAATTTTCATTATTTGGAATAACTGGTTGCTTAGGGGGAGTACCGAACAAATTACGTTGCTTAAAAATAGAAATATTTCTAAAAAGTTCAGATTCTTTTTTAGTGTTATCGATATGCATCTCCTCAGCATAAACCATGTCTACAGAGTCTTTTTTCTTACTAACTAAGACCGGCTCTTTTTTAGCTATTCCTTGATTGCTTTTAAAGTCGTAATAAAAATAATCTGAATAAAGTGTGGAGTTATCTTCAACACTTTCAAAAACAACATCTTTATGACCTTCAAAGGCACTCTGATCATTTGAAAAAATATATTTCAATTCTTCGGTTTTCAATTTATTAATGACACGACCATCAAGGTATTCATTGGCAAAAACCCTTTCATGAAGAACAGAATAAGAAAAGTTATGAAAGTTTTCTACATAACGTGCGGTTCCTTGAATATTATTATTAGGACTTTTTTGAAAATTAAACAAGACCATCCCATTAGCCTCCAACTTACTATATTCTTTATCTAAAAAGTAAGTGAGTAAATCGCCATAGAAATGTCCATCATTATTAGGATCAAAGGCATCTACATTATCAAAACACTTAAAAAGATTCTCCTCTGAATAAAAGAATCTCCCTCGATTGCAGGTGACCATTGAATTAGTCTCACTGTTTACTTTTTGTTTTTCAACAATGTGAACATCAGAAACAAAATCAACTTCTTTAATATTGTCATTAAAGTCTATTTGTTTTGAATAAATATAGATATTATTTTTCCCTTGCTGGTTTAGGTAATAGGGATTTTGATTAAAGTAACCTAGACGATCATCAATTTTAT
>JAULBM010066027.1:0-10183 GCA_032357055.1 Geukensia granosissima | reverse complement strand
AAAGCTGAAGTAACACGAACCCTACAAAAATAGGGAAAAAATTTAGATTTTCTATATGTACATTTCAAGGAGTAACCTCTCATCAGTAGCATTAGAACCAAAACATAGGAAGTCAAAGATTTAAATAAAGCAAAAGGATCATTCAAATCCATACAAATCGAAATGGAAGACAAATCCGAGAATTCAGGATCTAACGATACCAAGTAAGATCTGCAATCAAAATCATAAATTCTTAAACAGGCCGATTATGTTTAAGTGTAATAATCCTGTCTATGTCTCTGTCGTCTGAACCGTCTCTACAGGTTCTCTTGGTTAATAATCCTGTATTTTTTGTGTCGTCTGCACCGTCTCTACAGGTTCTGTTGGTTAATAATCCTGTTTATGTCTGTGTCGTCTGCACCGTCTCTACAGGTTCTGTTGTTTAATAATCTTGTATATGTTTTTGTCGTCTGCACTTTTTCTACAGGTTCTGTTGGTTAATGATCCTGTAATTTTTGTGTCGACTGCACCGTCTCTTCAGTTTCTGTTCATACGTGATTTTTTAAAGATAAAAAAATTATGAAATTGTTTTTGACTGTGTTTCGTTGTTTGAGATGATTCAATTTACAGCAAACATATTTGTGTTGTGTTTGGTAAATTTATGTGAATGAAATATCTGCATGAGCCCATCTTGGTCGGCGTCTCTGTTTCGTATTGGGATACGCCTAGTAAGATAGTTTTGATGTTGGATTCTTAACCGGCATACATTAGCTTTCTTATGCACTTTAATTTTAGGTTGCAATAACTCCAAAGTAAAGGTAGATTGTCGTTGTTTATATGTTTTAATGTTTCTTGTTTTACATTGTTTAGTCCTTTAGGCCGATAGTTGAATATCATCGCATTTTATTTTGGGTCTTTTACAGCTTTCCGTAGGTTGTGAACATGTTTCCATTATTGAAGGCTTTAGACCTGTCAAATTTGTGCTTTACGGTTTTGGATGACTGCCTAGTATATTTTTAACCATTGGCAGTGGTTTTATGAGGTGCAAGTATATCATAAAAACCACATCTCTTCTTTCTTTTTCATTTTGTCTCGATCAGACACTAACCTGGTCGCCAAGGTCGATTCTTGTTTTTAAATGACTACACATCAAACAATTAATCTCAACTGAAACCGAGTGGCTGAAAGAAAACATCATCTAACATCAAGCATCTATGCAAGATCTTGTGCAAAGTTAGTTCCATTTGTCCTAATTGGTCAAAAACATGTGATATCATTGATATTTGTTTCTGATTGGCTGATAAATAAAATATATTTTGTAAACCGCTCGGTGAAATGAATAGTAACTGATATGGAGTTTCTATGATATGTTCATTATACAGTTCTTATGGCGTTTACATCGAACTAAAATAATGTCCGTAATGAACGCTTCTTGCTTCTCAATGGCTGAAACATAAAACATTTTTTGGATTTTTACTTGGCTAAATGGAATAAAGTAGCATATTTGTGGAATAAATTCTACGTCTATAGATCTTATTTTAATATGCATTCATTATTTATAATTAGATCTAAAACATGAATACGTGATCCTTAATTCATTTTTTTATCATGGAACAGATATCTTTTTGCATTTAAGAATGGGGGTTTAATTTATGCGACTTGACAATTTTATGCCATGAAGGTCTACAGTGGCCCCAGCCCCCAGGATGCATCCTCGCCAACTTTTTTTATTCGTATTTATACTCTGATTCATATGCTCAATGTTAACAAACATAAAATAGAAATGATTATAGGTTTTCCTGTTTTTTCCACAGCGTATTATTTTTTATTATTTTGGTTTCACATGTAATTTAAAGTTTACGGACATCAAATTACATGTAAACATACATTGAGACTTCCGACTGTCATGAAAACAAATCCGTTCTTATACCAGTTGTGACTTACATCGATTGTGATTAAACACTGGCTTTGACTACCGAGTAACACGACGGGTGCCACTAGTGGAGCAGGAGTTGCTTACCATTCCGGAGCACCTGAAATCACCCTGGTTTTTGTAGGGTTCGTGTTACTCTAGCATTAATTTTCAGTGTAGTGTTGTGTGTTCTAAGTTTGTCTTTAGTTTTATTTTGTTGGTCATGGTCTTGTCTGTCTTCTGACTTCTGTCTGCCCCTTTGGTATCTTCAAATTACTCATACAAGTAAGGTACTGTGAGAACCATAAATATATAACCTGTTCAAAACATGTTTTTGTGTTAAATATTATTGACTATCAAAAAAGTTATAGAAAAAATTGTGGCACTACCCCTCTTAAATTTCTGGAAAAAGTCGACCTTTTTGCCTTTCAACTATTAAACGGAATTCTATATGAAGTATTGATGCATTATTTGCATAGAATTTTATGCAGCTTTAGTCTTTCTATAAAGTCAATACATAGATTTATTGACATAATAAATATATTTTGACCGAAGACATAAAGTCATAAAGGCATTTCGAAGATACCAAAGGAGCAAACAGAAATCGTTTAGTCGGAAGACAGCCAAGACCATTGCCACCAAAATAATTCAAAATTGGTACACTTGAAACCTGTGTTGATTCCTCTAGTGGTTGGACCTTAAGTCCCCGCAGGTAATCACCATCCTACTTGACAGCTTTGTCTGATTTTAGATTGATCCAATAATGTTTCATAGAAATTTGGTGCATTTGTATAGATAGACAACTATACTAAAGCATTGAACTAACGGAATGGCTTTAAAACGTATAAAACACTTCAGTTGCCCCTACCTCCGGATTTGGTTTCCTATTTCGATTTGTTTCGATTTAAGAACATCTTGAACTATGTTTGGATCTCGGACTTCCTATGTTTTTGTTCAATTCCTATCGAGTTACCCCTTCAAATGTAGATGTAACAAACTAAAATATCCCCTGTTGGTAAGCTTGTATATAAATAATGCAATATGTTATACTTGGTGTCAGAGGGAACAAATTGTCATATCCGTAAAACTGATTTAATTCACATGAAGACTGCGAATATTTTTCCACAGTATTTTCAGTCATGTAGTCATCGCAGTGTTGTAAATGACGGCGAATGTTGATGTCAAACAAGTACAATTGAAAAAAACTTAAATAGTGTTTAGAGAAACTGCAAATGAGCTGTCGACCGTCATCCACAGTTTGTGTAAACGTTGAAAAGTACTTCGTTTAATTATTCAATTTTGATTCGATATGAAATACACAGAAAGTTTGAATGTCATGTTAGTATCTATCTTATTGTACTCATTTTTTCTTTTGGATAATATCAGTTAACAGAACAGAAAATACAATTAAATGGTTTTAAATTTGTTTGTTACTGATTGCCAGCAATCACGCAACTTTTTGGTATAAAAAAGATACGGATATTGTATGCATTTTAATCGGTTCAATTACATTATGACTATCAACCACAACTCCGCATTCACAATGAATACATTAGTGTTAAGTTAAATAAAATGGAAATCCAAGGTACAAATATCTGTTTTAGGTAATAAGATGTCTTACTTTATGAGTGAGCACACCGCTTGTGCTAATATATAAATACAGTGAATGTGATATTATCAAAATGCTGGACTTTCTGAATGACAACATTTTTATACAATTTGATGGGCGAGTTTTTCAAAAGACAATTGGCATGCCAATGGGCAGACATTGTGCGCCCCTTCTAGCAGACTTGTGTTTGTACTCTCATGAAGCAGCATTCATTTAGGGAGTTCTACTTTATAACAAAAATATTAGCCAGATCATTTTATTTGACTTTAAGCTATATCCATAATGTTTTGTCATTGAATAAAACCTACGTTCAGTAAACATCTCAACCAGATATGTCCCAATGAACTAGAAATTAAAGAAATCACAGACTCAACAAAATTTGTACCATACTAGGCGGTTGGGTACCTACTAAACTAGTTTAACCCCACCATATGTCTCATTTGCCTGTTTCAAGTCAGGAACTGTGGTCCCAGGTTTGTCTTTATGTTTAATGTTCAGTTACATTTTCTTTTTCTATAATTTCAGGTATGGGCAGTATTTGTTGACGCATAAGCGATTTTTATTTCGGCTATAAAGAGCTTCTTAAGAGAAGCAGTATTCCAAACTGTTTGAAGGAATTGCGGGGACCTCACGATTTTTAAGTTTCCTCGGTTTTTTCTTGTGGTTGCAATGCGACCATCCTTTTATTTACCCCCATATCTTTTATTTTCATATAATCTTTTGAATTCATATTTATTTTATATGCTGATCACGTTTACTCTATATTTTTGTCAAAAATATCAGCAATTGATCCTTAATATTTATTTCACAGGTCAAAAGTACAAATTTTTAGGCAAAACTGCAAAATTCCTTTGGCAAATATTTGTTCTACCTGTTGCCATGGTCCGTCGAGGTATAGTACAGTCTGTAAATTCAAATTGTGTATTTATCTTTTTAATTCGTTGGAAACCATTATTTATACAGCAGAAAATTTATTTATTGCAAACAATTACATATGTTTGCCAAATATGAAGTAATAATAAAAGTCTTTATACATTCTCAACTTAAAGTAATATTGGCGTATTTATCTTTTAATTTTTAAAGTTAAAAAATTATAAAGCGATTATGCAGGTACAGTTGATTTAATTATGTACATCCAGTTCTGTTGATGGGAAAAAACACCTCCATGGAACACATTAGTTTAGTTTTATATAATGCCACATTTTAAGGAAAATCTACATCTTAACGAAATTTATATACAGTTGCACCGATGAACATGATGAATTCTAATATGCGGGACACGTTTTCCAAAGAGTAATCTATTATCAGGAACTTATACTTGCACTTGCTTAAAAGATTAATGCAAGTAACTACACAGGTTTAGCTGTAAATTGTTGCAGTTTATTCAGTTTTCAAAATTCATAGAATGTTATAGACAAACGATTCAAAATGTTTTAATTTTTCACGCCGTTTACCTTGTTCGAAGAAATTCTGAAATTGAGTATGATAAAATAATTCGGAGTACCAAAGGGGCAGACAGAAATCAGAGGTCAGAAAATCATTGCAAACAAAAGGAAACGAAGGACAAAGATAGTACACAAGACACCCCACTGAATATAAATATAGAGTAAACACGAACCCTATAAAAACTATGGTCTTCAGGTGCTCCAAGTACTTCTTTACTAGTGGCATCGGTAGGTTTGAATGTCGTTTGTCAACAGTCGTCATTTCTATCGCAGAAGGAGTACTTGGTATTTTAAAGAAAGCGGTAATCATTGTTTGTTCGCAAGGGTCACTACATTTGGTTTATTTCTCATGCAGAGGAAGCTTAAATATATAATATTCATCCGCATTGAATTATAACACACAGATCATTACCTTTTTTATAAGTCTAGAGAACTATGTTTGAAATATACAAAGCAAGGAGAACTTAAATCACATTGATAAAATACGAGAGTTATCAAATCAGGTCAAATCAAATCCACTTTTTGGAGCAATAGTCATCAATAGAACAGCAACAGTGATCATATTAAAAGCAACTGGTATAAACAAACTTGTTCATAATGGGTAATTTTTACCATTAAGTAAAGTAGACGAAATTATTTTGATTTGTCATTACATTATGGTCTTGAAGGAGACATATATTTGTTACGTTATCTGTCCTGTATGTTAGCTGATCAAAGTTTTCAGTTATATTGAGGCGTCGGATTACCGACCACAAACTGGTAACATACACACGTTTGTACTATTGAACAACTGATATAATATTGTTATTGTGTGATATTTATCTTCAATAGTGACTGAATATATTTCGTTTTGATAAATTTGCTTAGCTTTAATTCCTGATATTATTGAATGCATTAAATGAGTTCCATAGCTGTGAAAAGTATAGGATTTAACGGTGAGATCTGTATCTAATTATATTTGTTTACAATGAGTAATACCTAGTACCATCAAAGAAGTGAGACACCAGGTTTATTATTAAACACTAAATACTGCTATTAAAGTCATTTGAGTTTAAAAAGCATAAGTATGTCTCACCTGTCGATTAGGATTTAAAAGAAAATTTATTTCCAGTACAATTTAAAATCTTTATCTACTACAACAATTTACAAAGTAAACAGGAACAATTCAGTTGAAAAATTTTTCAATTTTCTTCACGATTGTGTACATAGTGATTTTGTAATGTGTCATGATTTTTGTCAGTTAATTTTGGTATTATATTCCTGTTCCATATTAGCTTAAGCAAACAACAAAAAATAATTTGTAAGGTAAAGATTATAATATTTTCTAAAATTGATTACAAGAGTAAATAAATTTGCAACAATAAAACGACGAAGATATTGAAAGTTCATTTACGTCCCCCTGCGACTTATGATTATAAAAACTAAATTATAGGTAGATGGAATTATCCTCTTTATAAACAAAAATCTTGCATAGGTCAATGCAGAGTTCACATTCGGTCACCGTGCATTGTGATCTCTTCATTAAAATAAAGTTTGAATGTTTAACAAATATTCTATCAAAATTTTTGTTTTATTAATAGTCTTTCCATATTATTCCTCTAATAACCATAAACTCACTATCTCATCTGGTCATTTAAGCTTAATTAAAGGAAGAGTTTTTAGTTTTAAAAAATATCAATGTCAATGTTTATTCTATTGATATGATTCAAAAGATTAATTGACTTATCATTTCTAAAATAATATTTATGGTCATATCATATCATTTAAGAGGTCTGGGTGGCCGAGTGGTCTAGGTAGTTTGATTTAAACTTACATGTACAGATCACTGTATCCTAACACCTATAGGGCGTGAGTTCGCTCCCTGGTTTGTACCATACAAAAACGGGTGGCGTTTATCTCGCATCGCACGTGATAATGTTTGTAAGTTACCTGCCCAAAGTCGGTGGTTCTCACCGGGTACTCCGGCTTCCTCCACCAGTAAAACTGACCGAACGTGATATGACTGAAATATTGTTGAAAGTGGCGTTAAACTCCAATCAACCAAAACAAACAAACAAAATATACTTAAATATAAACAAGTACAGTGTCGAATACCCATATGAGAGATCAAAATTGCATAGTTTACTGAGATATAACAAACTTAAAACTAACTAGAATACAAAATTAAAGTGTAGAAAATATTTTCCCGGATTCCACGAACTCCTTACGATACAGGAATGAGAACAGGTTCTCCAACAGAATGTGAGCATCCGCTATCCTGCGCGCAAAAACCGCCGTGGAATTCTTTAATGCTAATCAGGTATCATCTAGCTGAGATACATCATTCATAATGGCGACAAAAAAATTTGAGGATGAAGGATTTCAACTTTGATTGGACGTTTCTTAGTTGTTATAGTTTACGTGACAACAGCTTTTTTCTCTTTAGAAAATCCTGCTTCTTTGAATGGGCACGTATCGATTCAACTGCGACACATAAACCTGGTAAGCAGTGGATGCATGAATGTTGCCAGGTAAGTATTTTAAATGTGAAATTTACAATAGAAAATGTGTCATTCCGTTTGTAATAAATTTAAGGAACAAAGTTTTCCTCTTGGTCAATGTCGAGGTAAAAGTCGAATTTTTTTTTAGATTGTGGTCTCATTAATTTTATTTACTGTAATATATAAGGTCGAGATGCTCACTGAACGTAGAAAAATTCAATAATAAAACGTCATCGACATTGCAAAAAGTAACATTTAACGATCTGGTTCATTTCCCAGGAGTCCCTGGATCAATACTAGCCAAAATATTAATAAAAATGTTTTAATTATACAGCTTTAAATGTGCGACCCTCCTATTTCCATTTTTTATTTGGGGGTATTTCATCTGAAAGACAATCTACAGCATGTAGCATTTGTAATTTAAACATACTTGTTAATAATATAGAAACGGAAATGTAATTCTGAGATCGATTTAATTGCATTCCTTATATTTTTGTAAAATTGATATTTTGTTTTGCTCATTAAATTTTTATTGAAACTCCGGGAACGTCTTATGTAATTTTTCTTATGTATTTTTCTATCAGAAATTCTTGCGTTTGTGAGGAGTAGAAGTGTGATTGGTGTATACTTCGTTTAAATATAATAAAAAAATCAACACTTTGTTAAATATGAAATAATTTAGTACAACGTGATATCTAATGATAATCTAGGTACTATTTTTTGACAAGAATGACAAAATGCCAAGCAAGATGTAGGTAATTACCAAAATTATCTAACATTTATCTGGAACGCAATAAGAGTTTGCATAATCTAAGTAAATTCGAATTTTTGATGCATGTTTAAGTTGCATCAATTAGACTATTGTGTATGTATTTTAATAGCTGAATTCATATGAACGGCTACAAAACCTCAAATTTCGTCAAATCGTTGCTACATTTGTATGATTAATAAATCTACAATAATTCTAAATTTATTTTAAAGAACAAGTGCTTGTTATCCACTAATACATCAATCAAATAACGTCCAGTACGATAAAGTTTGAAAAATCCTAGAAAATATTATAGTATCTAGCAATTTTAAAATTAAAAGTAAAAACATTTAAATAAGAGAAAATGGAACAGAAAAGTGACTAAAATTTAATTTTGATGTAAATTGTTGCTCACCGATAGATTGTTGATATCAGACGACACAAAATACAAAAATCTTAACATTGTGTTAACATGAATAACCCTAATAATGGGTGTTACGCGCAAAACAGGTGATGCTTACCCTTCATGACACCTGATCACACTCCTGTTTATATGGGAGTTCGTTGATTCCTTCCGGATTTGGCACAAATTGACACTTCTGATTTTGACATCCTGATTGACACTGATTTGATATTAAGGAAACCACGACGGGTGTTGCGCGCAAGACCTGGTTTGTACAGGAGTTCGTGAATTCCAAGCCTTTGTTCCTTTTGTTTTCGTTTTATTTTTAGTTATATTAAAATTCCTGATAATGCAAAAAATATATGCGTATCTCTGTTTGATAAGAGTATGCAAAGGGTAAAACTCAATTGAATTTATGCTTTTATCAGAGGTTATAAATACTGAATTTGGAAAGTCCTTGAAGTTTTTTAGCCAGGTTTGTACCTTTCTGTCAATATAATTGCGTAAGAGATATTTGGTTTACGTTTATGCAACAAATGAAATTTTGGCCGTTATAGGGTAAACATTTCTTTCTAAAGAAGTTAGCAATGAAGGTTTCTTCTTGACCTGACATGTATTGCGTAAACATCTATCAAGTGATTCGTATCAAAAGAGCATGTGTTCAATACAGTTTTTCCTCGACAGAACGGGGTTGTTGACACAACGACTGCACAGACAGGGATATGCCGTTTGTTTACATATGAAGACGGAGTTTTCCCATAAATTCACGGTGTAACTGACGCGCCAACATCTTTTTCCTTTCAAGACTGGAATGGTGTATGCGTGTGTGTGTGTGAGTGTGGTCAAAGTTAAGCGCAAAACATTCGTGACTTTGTCTTCCATTGTAAATCTATTTTTCTTTGCATCACATTCACACAGGTTCAGAGGACGTGATTATTCGGATATCGTTTTTTTCATTAAATGTCAATTTAAATTTAAATTTCCAACTGCAAAAATATTTATAGAAGCGGGGTGTGGTTTTAACTTCCCTGATCTTTTAATCTCGAATAACCTAATGTTGTATTTTTACATCGACTGATAATATGAGGTAAGCGACTTTGGAATGTTTCAAGAAAGGGAAAATGGGTTTATAATGAAACTATTGCAGGTCGGAAAAATTTTAAATTCTGGGAAAATACGAAGAATTTGGATAAGAGTTAAACTGCACTATTTTCGTGTAAAATTCAATATAAATATTTTTTTTTGTAGAAATTTAATGTCCTGCTGTCATAATTTTATAAAAGAACATTTTTCGCATTTAGAAGAACAATCTGATTTTTTTCATTTTTGTCTTTTATTTTATGTTTTGCCATTGTTAATCTGTTGGATTCTACTTATTTATCTATGATATCGGGTGAAATCGTTCGAAAGATGTTTTTGAATACTCAGTGGACTAACATTTATTCCATTCAAACACAGGACAAAACTTGCGTTTCCTATTCCTAAATTAATACTAAAATAATACCCGGGAAATAAAATACACACAGACATGTCAATAAAAGGAATTCGAAGATACCAAAGGGGCAGACAGAAATCGTTAAGTCGAGGACAGACAAGACCATGGCCAA
>JAULBM010066016.1:0-10183 GCA_032357055.1 Geukensia granosissima | reverse complement strand
TTCTTTACGGAGAGATGTTGATTGGTTGTGATTGTTAGTCCAATGGTAGACTTTTTCGATGATATGAACTCGCAAGGAAAGAATAGAATGGTCAGTCAGTTTAAAATGGTGATGAACGATGTCATCTGAATGGCCATTATTTATTCAATATCAAAAATGATAATAGTGCTTTGAGATCAAAACTACCTTATTGCCAAAAACTCCAAAATGTCGTTTACCTGGGAGTCTACATTATGGAGAAGACCATCCTATGTTGATGATTCAATAAATTTGACTGATCCATGATTTGTAGATTTAGAATAAGTTTTCACCAACTGATGATTGAGAAAGGAAAACATCTGAACATATTATTAATTGAAAGAATTTGCCCTCTATGCGAAAAATATATTGAAGATGAATATCACTTCTTTCTTTATTGTAATTCTTATGAAAATAATAGGACAGCCATAATAAACAAATTTTTGAAAATAAAATCTTATAATAAACAATTTGATAAAATGAATGATTTAAGGAAAGTCAAGTTCATTTTAAATAACAACAATGCCAATATTTCAAAGATGTCTTCCAAGAAAAAAAAAGATTGTCATAATTCTTATGTACTATGTGATACAATGCTGTATACTTGAACATTTATTACATGTTTGACTCATATTATGTGCTTTCCCTGTAATACTTATGCGCTTAACCATAGATTTTCCATTCGTTTAATAGATCATAATATTGCAATAAGTTAACATATGAGCCAAAACCAATTATTGTAATTGAGTTGGAGCATAATAAATATTGTCTATTGTCTATTGTCTATGAAATCTATGATACGAAACAATATATGTCCTTGGTACGACATTGTATGTGCTATATTTTAAAGGGAAAAACCCCTACTGTAATAAGCAGGCTTCCTATAAGAAATCATGCCTATAAAAACAAAAATAAATAACTTTTAATACAAAAAGTCTTTACATACAATGCACAAGGCTGTGCAAAAATCGAAATCTTCAAAATACCTGTAGATAGCCATCTTGTAGCAAGTCGTTTTGTAACTGATGCTGGACATGTAAACAAAGAATTTGATCCGTAAATATTTTTAAAATGTTCATTTAAAAATCATGCCATCCTGTCAGAATTAAAACTGCACAATAGAAAAAGGGAAATGTTCGAAAAAAAAATTTTGTCATCCCCGATCCGACAAAAATGCCGACAGTATCCATTTCCTCACACGCGTGACAAAAACACCAGTCCTTGAGCTGCAGATCTCTTCCTCCGTTGCTGCATTC
This sequence comes from Geukensia granosissima, assembly GCA_032357055.1. NCBI lineage: Eukaryota > Metazoa > Mollusca > Bivalvia > Mytilida > Mytilidae > Geukensia > Geukensia granosissima. Next base: position 8,909 of record JAULBM010066016.1, on the reverse strand, counting down.
GAACATCTTTCTACGTAGCTCCTCGATCTCTTTCTCAGTCAATTCCGGCTCGAAAGTCCAGACATCAAACGCGATTATCAAGTGTTTACCTTTTCTCTTTCACTTTACTAACCGACTTCGTGACGTCACAACTATACCTATAATTATGGCGATGCACATTGGTGCGGGAAATTCGAAACCCTTATTTTAAAACAGCGATTTAATAGTATAAGTACAGATTCATATTTTTTAATTTGATTTTCATGACTATTCGACCGATAAGATTTAATATTTCTAAATTTAAAAAAAAAAAAAAAAAAAAAAAAAAAAAATAATAATAATAATAATAAAAAACATGGTCTTCTCCTTTTATATAATATCAATGCTATGAAGCGGAATCTGTCAGTGGTACGAACTGATTTAGTAATGGTATGAAAGGGAAAAAAGACGATACGATATTGAATTTTCGGGTACGAAATGTCAATGGTAAGTACTGGGCATGGTAGGAAACGACCGGCATCGGGCTTAATATGGTTCGTGTATTCTCATTTATTATATTTTTTTATCATAATAATTAATTGTAATTAAGAAATAATAGTTAAATCTGTTATCCTCAATTCATTTTTTCTAAGAACATGATTTACGTGTGCATTATGGGCATTTTGTTCCTGTTAGCAATAAGACTACATAAGTGTAGAAAAACCACGATCATTGGTCCTCGGCAAGTGTTACAACCGGAAGTTACGGTATGTAACGGTATTTATTCATATTGAGTTGTCTCCCGTTTCCCCTAGCGGTTATAAGATTGCCAGATTAAATATGCAACAATTAAAATAGTTCTTTTTACATTTATCAATTTTTCTTGACGTCTTAAATTTAAATTGTCTACATATAAAATTTAACAAGACTGTTTAAATAATAAGTTCTTGTTATAAAACGGGTACATTTTTGGAAAACTAATGAAGCAGTATATTGCGTGAAATAACACATCTAGTTTAACCGAATCTTTGTTTTGACCCTTCCATCACCCTATAACCGATATCAATTGCACCGTCAGAGACTAATTTTCATTGTCATTAAATCGTCATTTTTATTTTATTGTTATTGTTAATAAATATTTCCATTACCTATTTACGAATCACTGTTAGTTGTTGCATCGGAATTTTCTTTATGAGATATGGATTATGGAATATTAATTAAATCTGCCTTCTAGTTCATAAAAATGATACGTTAAATTGAATATAAAATTTAAATTTCCATGTTTAAATGAAACATGGGTTTATAGCCGTAAAAGTTTCTCTGCATGTCGGACATGTCGGACCTCCGTTGGATCGTACTTGCCATCGTGTTGCACATTCTCTGCAAAATGTATGGCCACAAGGAAACAAACTCACATTCTTTTGATGTTCGAAGCAGACATTACAAATATTATTATCTGAAATAAAACATGCAATTAAAGTTGAAACATACATTATAAAAGTGTAACAACATTTCACGTTGTGAATTCGGACAAACGGACCCGGGTCGGACAAACACACGCACACATAAAACCTTTATTTCACGTTTTGGGTAGAATGTTTTTGTATTGTCACGGATGAGTTTTTTTAACGGCGTGCATGAAATATTGCAACTATTCAGAAACAAAGGAACAAACGATTCAATCGTGCATGACATAAACAACGAAATAATCGTTGTAAATTAAAAATTGAACGCTTGTAGCTTATTTGGGAAAACGAACGAACGACAATCGATAATAGAACGACGCCATTTTCTTGACTTCAGCTCCTTGGTTGATATAAACACATAACATATGCAGTGGTGTAAACATGTTTGTGGGCACCAAAAATGCCACCAAATCTTGAAAAAATGGTGTGATAAAACATTAAAATCTGCTTTATTATATTTTTCTCTCTTAAGGTGGCAAAAAATACAAAAATACCCCAGACATTTAAAGTTATCTGGAAAGTAGTAGCGCTCTATGTTTGAGAATAATACTTTAAAAAAAGATAGTTTGTTTTTATTACACTAGTAATGTGTAATTCATATTGCGGTGTTTAGATCTCTCTGTCCTTTCTGTTTCCTTGAAATGAGCATTAGAATAGAATACATAGGAAGTACAAGATCCAAACTAAGTAAAACGACATAGAAAGCAAAATCAACATTGACTCTTCAGTCAACATCAAAAGTTAATTTTGGTCAATATGTTATTACATTTTTGAATATATGCTGTAGAGACAATTTGGCATATACAAAAAATCTGTTTTACACGTATTTGGCAATTGATGAAATCAAGCTTAATTCCAGCTTAACCTGTTTGGGTTGATTTCTAAGAGACAAGAAAGAAATATTATCGTTTGCATTTTGAAAATAGCTGTCTCAAACAGCGAATGTTTTTTCGAGTTCATCTTTTGTTGTATTTGTTATTGTTAGTATATAAGAGTAAAATCTAATACATTTTGTCACACCAGTGTCCCGAATAAGGGGATCATTCACGTTTAAACCTTTCAAGACATCAGTCCAGTGCATGACATTGTTTTCAATTTGTACTGATTCTTGTTTTGAGTTGTAAATATAATTAAGCAATTACTGTTACATTTTATGTAATGTAATGTAATTGCTTTAGTTTTCAATGTAGTGTTGTGTGATCTATGTTTGTCTTTCGTTTCATTTGGTTGGCCATGACTTTGTCTGTTTTCAGACTGAACGATTTATGTCTGCACTTTTGCTATCTTCGAATTCCTTTGATTTTGGAAGCTTTGCTTATTCTGACGGTGTAGATCTTTGTTACAGGCCTGGTGATGTTTGTGATTCATTCTTTTTGGATTTCTGTCCCATAGATTATCAGACCACATGAATTCAACTAATCAATAATACTTATTGGACAATCATACCAATAATACAAATATATATTCTGATTGGCAATTAAAACGCAAATCTAAACCTGTTTTTACAGTATTAAATTAAAGTTAGTTTTAATTTTGTTAAAGACGAATCGTTATAAATGCTTCAAAATTAAAAAAAAAATAAATACGTTTTTATATCATGTTGTTTTGCTTTTAACACATTTGATCTAGCAAAATCCAAACCAGTTTAAATGAAATGAACAACGCCCAATGCAGGTTGCGTTACCTGTTCCTTGTCAACTTGCTGGCACTCATGAGAACAAGACAATATTTAGGCAGTCAGTATAAATGAAAACAAATGATGAGGTATAAATGCCGGAAAGACATTTATCTGGATGAACCTTTATCAGGAATACTATTGGCAAAAACCTAGGATGTTTATTTTGTAAGTTCTCTTGATAAATCCGTTTGTACTTTTCTCAACTGTATATTTATCAATTTCTATACTGCTAATTAAAACTTTACAGCTCCGGCTAAAGGAGTGCATTTCCAATAAATCGGTAGGGCTATTTATTTACGTTTTTTTGTAAAGTATCTCGCTCTTTCTTTAATTAATTTAATTATTTTAGAACGGCCAATATATATATTTTCAACATAGATTTGAATGAAAGAAGAACCCCATCCATGATTATGTATGCAAACTTGTATCTTCAGTTTATCAATTATCTTACGTTATAACTCGTTTCCCTTTTGTAAAAATATTGAATTTGTTAGTTACCTCTCCTTTTTGCCTAATTCGAGATTATTATCGAGGCAGACCTCGGAGAAATAGAAAAAAAGGGGAATATGGTGTAAATATTCATGACACAAAAATCTCACATGTACAAGTAAATTCCAAGCAAAGGAACACCGCTTTGATTGCTGTTCTACATCTCAAAGTCACAGTGAGGCCTTCAACACGGAGTAAAAACTATCACCTCACTGCAAGTTCTAGACGGCCCCTAGCACCGGTTTGAGCGGAATTCTTTGCTAGATGTCGACGACACTACGTCTGTGAATTGAAGAACACAAATGCGGGGTAAGGTCAACAAATTACAGATAACACGGGCAAAGAAATCCAACAAAATCTGTCATAAGTTGCCCGACAGTGTACATACAAAATCAAAAACAATGTTTAAACAAACACAGGGCACATCAAGATATTGTTAAATGACTTGGCGATTTAAATAGCTTGAATAGGGCAGATAGTAAACAGATGGACTGTTATATAATTTTAATTTAAGACATTGGCCGAAAAAGAAATAAATGAAGGCGTACACTTTGAGTTAGTTATCTCAAGAATAATAACGCCATAACTATAAAATATAAGAGCATACGTATTCAAGCATGGGGAGATTTTCTACCTTCTCCACACAGCACAAGAAACAAACTCTGCATAAAATAAAAAAAGGGGGATATGGTGTAAATATTCATGACACAAAAATCTCATATGTACAAGTAATTCCAAGCAAAGGAACAGTTCTTTAATTGCTGCTACTATAGGCGCCTATCACTTTAGTTTCACTGGAAATTCTTGAGCTATTTTTAACTACGGAAACAGAAAATATTTCCAACCTGACTTGATTAAATTCTGGATTTTGCTTATTCTACTAAGTGCCCCCGTTATTTAAATTTTTAAGCACCCTGGTCACGTTAAACAAGGAATACGGACGATATTTGCTAATACACTGCTGTGCTAAATTCTGTAAATTCAGATATTATTGCATACATTTACTATTGCAATTGTTGATTCCAGACAAAAAAACAAGATAATTTCATGTGATTTCTGGAATAACATCATACGAATTATGGTATAAAGATCTGAAATGTAAGATCTTATTGTTTGGAAGCTTTTTTTTGCAATATTAATACAATAGCAAAATTTTCAGAATGTACAGTAGCTCAAGTTGAGGAGAAATAATTTCTGTCTACAAAATTACTGTTTCTTTATTTTTTTTATATACCAATAACCAATAGCATGTGGCAAGAATGAAGTGGTCAAAAACATTGCTTGAAAATTGCTTTGTTTACATTTCATCTTTAACTCAAACATCGTCAAAATACAGTCATATATGACTACTTTGGTGCAATTTTCCAAAATGTAGTAACACATAAGGACATAATAATGATGAGATACAACTATTTTTGATTGGAAAGTCACTAAATTCAAGGATTCTTCTGCTTAGGAATAGATCTTGAAAATATTGATTGTATAGTGTTAGATTTTAAGACCAAGAATAGGCATTTTTCTTCTGAAAAAAAACAGTATAAATTTATGATATAGTCTTGCATTGACATTGAAATTTAGCACCCTGTTAAAAGCAGTTGTGTGTTAAATTTATTTTTCAAATATTATTAATTACAGATATCACACTTACTGGGAGGTATGAATGGTTGGACAGTGACCACACTGACCACTGATGGTTTTACCTTGTTTGTCCAGCCTAACACCCAGGGATGGTTGGAGTACCAGTCTTATCCAGCATCCAGCCAGAACTCACTGGAACCGACTGGATCTGATGTGATATACTACTGGCAAGCTACTATCAAATATCTTGGAAATAGAGTTAGTAAATGAACCTGATACAGTCAGGGTTATGCCATACATGTTAACCCTCCTGCATTTTTAAAAAAATATAGAAATAATTTATACTTCGTTTTCATAAAATATTTAGTTTATATTTTTTAATAATTCTTTATTTTTATAATTCTTATAGACTGCAATGCATATAAAGTTCCTTTAATTTTGTTTATACAGACTTCAGTTGTTTCCACTTTTTCTGAAATTTTTTTTGTTTTCCATTATAAATACTTTTTGTCACAGTGTTGGTTTATTTTAGTAAATGTAAAATACTTTGATAAATTTTATATCTATTGGCATATATTTATGTGTAAATCTGCTAAAAAATAAGCTTAGCGGTACCATTTACACATTGGAATTTAAATTTTCACAAAAACCCCAATTTTTGTCATGAGCACAAGTTTACAGTGACACCTCTGTTAGTTTGAACACCTAATTCTATTGCCCATTAGATAACTTAATCTCTTTCATAAATCCCCTCTTAGATTTTGTGATTTACTTAAGAAATAGAAGACAAAATGGCATAGACTCAATTCAACATTGCCTTATAGTATCTTCTGTTAAGCATCCATTTGATTTTAAAGGCAAATTTTTCCATTTTCATTTGTTGAAGAATTGTTGGTCACTTTTTCTTCTTCCCAAAGGTGACCTCTTTATACTAGTTTGACTGTATTAATGTACTTTAATAAAATGTTGGATTTATTGTAATAGTTTCTATAATTTTAGTAAAGATTTGGGGAAAACGAATAAAGTATGACCTGGATATTACAGTACCCTTTATTCTATGATGTTATTTTGAATTGTATTTAATTTTAGCTGACATCATACGGAGGAACTTTAGAGTACACCTTACAGTATGACCTTGATGAAACAGTACCATTCCAAAGACATATCTATGATATAAATGTTATACTACAGGTAGGAGTTGGCAGTTTATCCACTATATTGTTCTAGTGAAATCGTCCTGTTTGTACAAAATTCTTTGAAGTTCTTTGTAGTACCTTTTTTGCTTGAAAGTAAGTAAGGCCTTCATAAAAAACAATTCCTATATTCTGATCCGCTCCTGATATAATTTTCCTTATCTTGGAGAACAATCAGTCAAATGATTCCATTTCCAACATTTAAGAAAAACTCAAAAGATGTAAGGAAACTTTAATTCCACAAATTTATACTGTTTAGACATGACCATAAATAAATTTGTGAAATTTGTCCATATGGGTACAAGATATTGTTTAAGCTTAAAAGGTGTGTTTGAAATTTTTATCCTGTGATGGCAAAGAAATGGAAAAAAAAATTATTGATAATGATTGGGATTATATAATTTTTCTCAGTTTTGAATATGATCGAGTTATTGGTATTATATTTTTGGTGGATGTTAGGCACATGTTAATGTAAAAAAAAAATTTATTTACTTTAATTTCAGGGAAGCAATTGTAATTTAAAAAATGTTTTTGCTTTACTTATATTTCAGGGAAGCAATTTAACCCTTACTAGTGGTAAAGGTTATGTAAGAGAAAATTATGACCATACAGCAAAAGTTACCTTGACCGAAAACAATTGGTATAAGATGACTGGTGGTGGACGGTTGGAGACACAACCTGTCAGTAAACAGGAATTTATGACAGTGTTGTACAATGTGGAGAGATTACTCATTCGAGCAACTTACCATACTGCACAAAATAGAACATAGTATGTATTTTTGTCAATTATTATCTGACCTTAAAAGAAATTTTGGCAGTTTTGACATGAAAACTTACACCATCAAGTATTTATCCACATTTAAAAGTCTGTATTCTTTAAATCTGTCTCTAGTCACAAAAACTGCAGGTTATTCAAACACCAGAAAAATAAGGTAGTTTAGTTTCTATTTAAAGAAAGAATGTGGAATATATGCCAGAAAGACATGATTTGCATCTTACATAGGTTTATAAAAATATTTAAAAGCCAAATTCAACTGCTCTTCTGGATTTACCTTCATAAGACACAATTCGGGCAACCAGTCAAACTTTATCTATTTCTAGTTACATTCAAGGGCATAATAATATATACTGTTCATGATGTAATAAATGCTGATCATACAAATGTATATAAAGATAACCATCAGAGAATTTTACAAATTGCACCCTTCTCAAAGGTTGTGCCGGGGAAAGAATAGGCACTAGGTATCTCCGTCCTTGAGGCACTAGTCCTCTAAAAAGGGGCGTCCCTGATTGTGGGGGATGTATAAATTCACTATCCGTCAGGAGGGAAACGTTAAAGACACCCCGTGTTTGGGAAATGCCACGTCCTAAGCACGGTAAGGACCCCTTGTAACAGCTCTTTTTGAGTGGTCCATAGGCGGCCAGTTACTGAGCTAAATTTTCCATCCATATCCAACCCGCAATTTTTCCAGTGGCAGTCAAAAAGTCCCTCCTTTACCGGTCTCTTTGTTACAGTCTGCAGACTGATTTATTGTTGCTAACTTGTTTCCGTCCTGAATATGCATGAAATATTTGCCTCTGGACGTTAAACAACAATCAATCAATCATTTATCCAGAGGTTCATCTCCTGTAAGGTAAGCTGAGGACTTAATTCTTCGATAAGTGCTCCCGTCGTTCTGTACGTGAAGATTAAGGTTTTATGTATATTAATCAGTGACATTGGATTTGCTCGTAGAATGCTGCGCAAATCAAAAAACCGTTTCGAGCGATTTTATTATTCATCATAGCCGTTGTACTTTTGCCAAAACAGACTGTATATGATAAAATAAAGTATGTGAATTTTAATCAATTCAGTAACATAGTATCTTTAGACAAAGGTGTCCTTTATCTTGCTTGTAACTTTCTTAATTGTTCAAATTTAATATATATAAAAAGGAGGTTCAAGGGACCAAACACGTGGTTTAGCAAGGGATAAGCCATTTATACTTTTCATCGAATTTTGACTGGTTATTTTGATAAATTCTTCCCATTAATAGCTTTCAGGGGCATGTAACGAATTGTTTCCCTTCTACTGAATTCGAGGTCAAAGGTTCAAAAGCGCAAAAAATGAATTTTTGTGTTCCTCATTTTACTGTGTCGAGCACATTACCGTGTCAATCAAATAAAATGACTGTGTCCAGCTCTTTCGCGTGTCCATTTTATTACTGTGTATAGTTTTAACATAGATTCCATTCTTTCGACTATCTCATGTCATCAATTAGCGGTTGTATCATTTTGCGCTTGTGGATAACCTCAGTTCCAACTAAACTGAAAAAAATTATAAAGTTAACCTACATCTGGACAGTCGTTACTTTTCCATCCTTAAGATCGTCTAAATATCAAAACAACACAGCGAATTATTGTAACAAAAATATTTTTAAAGTACATTATGTGTGATGTGAATATAACTGCGGAATACTGAAGTATGCTACTGAAGCCAATAATGTTTTTTTTCTGGTGTCGTTTTCCATTTGTACATATTGTATTGTTCTCTCAACAGAAGAGGTG
>JAULBM010066005.1:0-10183 GCA_032357055.1 Geukensia granosissima | reverse complement strand
TCCAAACACCCATACCATAAGACAAAAACACCAAAATCCGAAAAAGCGCGGGAAAACGTTGGCGTCCAATGACGTCATGCATGACGTCATGTGACTTCCGGTGATGTCACTTTCGGTGACGTCATGTCACGTGACTTCCGGTGACGTCACTTCCGGTCAACGTGACTTCCGGTGACGTCACCTGTGACGTCACGTCCAATCCACCTGAAATCCACCTGAAAAATCCGACCTGAACGGTGCCCATATACTACTGGAATGTAATGAGTGTGGTTTGTAACGGTTAACAAAAACTATTTTTTTGTTGAAAATGTTTTTTTTGCATTGACATTGATATCAATTTAATTATAAAAAAACTTTACTTAAATGTTAAAAGTAATAAACAATATTGATATATTCAATTATTTTACAATCACAGTGGTCCCTGATTTTTTTAGTTCAGTTTTTTCCTAGCATAAGATATCTTTAAAACCTGTAGGTCATTAAGAATACATTTGAATCAGTTTGTCTATAGATGCTTCTTTAAAAATGTGTTATTCGTTTTGTTTCTGAATTAACTGTGCAAATATGTCATAAATCAGAAAGCAAAAATAAATGTTTAACACTCTGGAATGGTTGTGTTGTATGCAGTGTTGTAACTATAGATAATATTCTATTTGCTGATCGTGTATTCATTTTCCTGTTTGTAGTCAAAAGTACATCTATTCATTGCTCCATGTTTGACAATTTCTGCAGTTTCTTTCCCATTCTTATTCTATTAGATGTGAAATTCTCTGACAAGTTTTGAACAAGGAATAATGATAAAATAATGTGATCAATTTTAAAACTATTTGATTTAAAGCACTAATAGCAGAAATAATAGCTTCAAGTGGTTACCTTTTCTAGGCTAATACATCTTAATTTCTTGGGTCCTGGATTTCAGATGTTTTTATTGCAACTCTGATAGCCTATACAAAAGAGACTCAGTATGAGCTATTTGTAAGTAGCTATGTTGTGTCTCATGAAACTGGTTTAAAAATACTCAATTGCAGTTCTCAAATGGGCCTTTATGAAAACATAATAAAGCTGATGTATTACATGTAGTTGGTGTTAATTGCTTGTCATGTAACTGTCTCCATTAATCACATTTAAAATGCAAACGAATTACAAAATGTCTTTATCGACTCTTTTCTAAATTTGCCAAATATAACAATATTGCATTGACAAACAGTAAGTATTAAGCTTAAAAAATTCTTTGTCTTGTGTATCTTTTAGAATTTGAACACAAAATGCAGATATATGCCTTCCAATATTTTATATGTTCCTTAATTAAACAAGGGGTTTGGTGTCTGTTTAATAAGTCTTTCATCTGCTTGCACGATAGAATGTGACAAGTTAAAATTATACTGTTATTTTCCGACGAAAACCACAATTTTAACAACGTTGTAACCATTTGTAGAACGCCTTGTATAACGTCAATAAAGGTGACTTAAGCCAGATCAAAGTATCTCAAACATTGCAAGAAATATGGTCCCAGAATGCTATTATGTGGTTACAACTTATAACAGCTGTAATTTCATCGTTCATTTTACTAGCTTTATGTCAATCAGGACATGTAGATTAAAATGTAAATACATGAACATGAACCCCTCTTCCGGTTTTAAAATTTTTTCTTGGTTGAAGGCATTTGCAACAGCCAAATTTTCCATTAGACTACAATGTGTTGTATAAAAGACCTCGGTTGGCATGTTGGCCGTTCATACTTTATCACTGACCTTTCTTGTTTGGATAGATCAGGTAAATTTTGCAAAATTGCTCTGTGAACACATTATTGATGGCTTTTTTCGACCAGGACTCCTACCCTCCTAAGAGGATCTGAACGCTTGCTATTTGGTCAATCATTAATCTTGAAAAATAACGGCCATAGACACATCTTCGATGACTTGAAACTAGGTTTTCCATCGGTAATTCAGAGTGAAGATTAATTATTATTTTGATTTGAGAGGCCATTATTTTCAGAAAAGGCTGTACATTTTAACATCATTAATGTCTGAATTTGCCTAAGTTAATTCTATATGAGACGTCTTGTAAAATGATGATCTGGTAAATAAATAGAGGTTTGAGCTGTGCTCTTATGGATATTTCAATAAACTGGTTTCTAGAGTCATCAGATAATTTTCCTTGACATATTAATTTCAATTTTGACCTCATTATCTGCTAAATACATGTAACAAAAAGAACAGTATTTATAGGCAGATTTTTTACAGCAGGAAAATAGTTCCTTTACGGTCCTAAAGTTTTTTTTCTATTTTGTTCTTTGAAGAACAATGTATATCGATAAATCGGCAGAAGATCTGACAGGTCTTCCCTTATAATCAGTGCTTCTGTGCAAAGACATTATCAGTAGAATACCTGACACCAACAGTTAGAGATGTGTATTATTCCAAATGTATCGTGGGTTCCATAAAATCTTGGATTCACATGCTTCTTTCACTGAATTCTGAGTTCATTGCTTTTAGGTGTAAAAATGACTCGAAACAGTATACTAGATGAGACATGCAAAATATGTTATGGTTTATACCTAATGAAGTTCAATATATTTTATTTTATTTTATTTATTTATTTACAAGCTTGACCTTTTATATAAATATACGAAATGATTTATTTTATTTTACCATTTTTTCATTAAGCGAATTATTTTTTATGGTTTTTTCATTAACTGAATAGTAACAGCATGAGGCTGCATGCGCGTGAACCCATGCTAACTATACTACACTCATTCTAAGTGATATAAAAAGGATATGTAGTATGATTGTCTATGAGACAGCCATCCAAAACATGTAATCATAAACTTCTTAGGTTGTACATGTACCTATGGGTACATTAATGAACACATGTCCACAGCTTATGGCAAGCTACAATAGCCCCCAAAAATCGAATTTGATGATATACAAATATAGCAAATTTCGGCCAAAAAAGTAAAAAAAATCTTGTTTGACAGGAAGTTGATATTGAACAGTCTCAAAAATCGCTTGTAACATATTCTCCACTAATCCACTAATATAAAGATGCATACAAATTTTAAATAGATTTCAATGGGAGTAAAAATTTTTCATACAAAAAATGACGGCACAAAAGTTGCATCCAAACCATAAGAATAATCTTAACAATTAAAGAATCTTTTAAGTTCCCCACAATTTTACAATGTATATACCAGTATACCCATATTTCATAAAAATCGGATAATTTTTACATTTCCACGGACCCTATACAGATATTCCAATCCAGTTTCCAAGCATTTTCTTTTACCTTCAAATTCCAAAACTTTCGTTGAAATCGATTAACAAATGAAAGTGCTACCCAGGCGAAACATGCTATACACAATAAAAATCTTTTGGGCCCTTTTTGACAAACACCTCTGAAAATCAATCCAAGCCTTCTTGACAACTTGTCAACTAAGGTGCTTCGCACACTAATGTCCTGGACAGTATAGTGCTGAACACAGTAAAATGCTGGACATAGTATTATGAATGGATAAAAGATCATTTTAATTAACATTATCATACTATGTAAAGCTCTCATAGAGAGGAATCAAATGCAAAAACCACATAGAAATCGGATGTAAAATAAAAATTTCTCATCTCCTGCTAAATGGCATATTAAAAAACATATCAAAATCGTGTGAGAAATAAGAAGAAGTTTCAAAATTTAGGGCGCGATCATTTTTGGACCTCCTATATATCAATAACAGTAATAGACAGGTCATGACGATCGTTGCCTATTATGTTGATTTTTTCGTGGGGAATACAAAGCAGAAACCCACCAAAATTGGACAAAAAATAAATAACATACATTTGAAATTTGAAAAAAAAACCCTTTTGGACCCTCCTTAAAAAACGGTCAGGGCTAGTCCACCCAAAAGCAATTCCAACCTGTATTTTTTTAATGGGTATCATTGTTTTAAAATTTCAAATGGATCCAAATAATGAAACAAAAGTTATTGGACGGAAACCTAACTGTCTACAGACGCCGACGCCGACAACATGCCCATAACATTATACGACAACAAATTTCTGCGGTCGTATAAAAACGGTCAAATAAAAATCAATTAAGTGCATGTATTACCCGTGTGTGAATTATTACTATTGGCGATTGATTTTCTATGATTGTACCATCACAATATACATGTACGTGTTGCATCGATGTCTTTGTAATAACAAATTCATGATATTAAAAACCGCTGTAACGTCGACGAAGGTAAACGGACTATAATCGTCGGCTGCGTGATATCTAAAATAACATAAAAATGGCAAACAGAGTGGATGCACCCGGTTCGGTGAAACCTATGGAATAAAAGAAAGTAAACACAAAATTAATTCTCCAAGGAGTCATCTGAATAACTTAATATTCCATAACATCATGAAAATGGATTTTTTTCTAAATATTTATTTAAAATTTATATTTGTTTGAATGAACAAGCAGTAAACAGAAAAAGCAATGTGTATACATGTAAAATTTCCCTTGAACCCTCTGTTCAGTGTAGGAGTCTAACGGGGGACACTTGTCTTTTCATTCCTTTCGAGTGTATCATGCAAAAAAACTCACACAAAAATCTACCGGCGCTTGGGTATAAAAATCGGCCGTTCGGTTTCACTGCCTGCAGGTAGAACCAATACTTTCGTACTTCCGCTAGTTTTAGCGGACCAACCCCAGAGTACTTGAAATGTTCAGGTTAATAACTCGGTTTCTCTGCGGTGCCTAAAACCTCTCCATTATTGGCAAGAAAGGTATACCGTCAAGCTTCGTGTAGGAGGAATGCCACGCTTTCAGCATATATATGTTAGGCAAGGACCATTTGATTTTTGGTGGGGGGTGGCAGGATTTGTATGCGGGCCAGAAAGTTTTTTCGCTTGCCTCGCGGGCCAGATTATTTTTTTCCAATGGCCAGAGAATGAGCCAGAGTATTTTTTCTCTCCAGATACTGGCCGAATTTTTTTTACAAAAATCAGTGTCACAAAATTATATTTAAAAAATACATATACCCAACCTCAGAGAATCAAATGGTTCGTGTCGTGCTTGTAGATCTATTTGTAACAACCGCTATTACTGAAACTGTAACAGTGAATGATTTGAACCGCAAACATTCTTTCCGGTTGGATAAAATTCCCTTGGGTATAATTTCCAGTATCTATCAACAATAGAGAATTCACGTCGACTGAATAAGGTGTACAAGTGTATTTTATCCACCTGGCAATCCGGAAACTCTACATCAGAAATAAATCTACGCTTGTAAAACAATCCAAATTTAGCACGTAGCAATAAAATTCCTCTGCCTGACGCCCACTACACTTTTTTATTTATTAATTTATTGTCTTCCAGAATATGTATGATATTTGTCGCCTAACGTTTTCAATAAATAAATAAATCCCATGAAAATTTAATGTGTCCTTATTTTATCCATAACCAATCCATAAAGTGGAGTAAAAATGTTCACATAATTCCAACTCAACAAGAATAAGATATCATAGACCGTAACGCCTCCTTAAACGTAACCTTTTAATTGTAACTATTATTACATCTAAATGTGTGTCTGCTGTTATAAATGAGTGCCTTCGTTTGGATACCAACTGAACCAACTTTGATTCGGAAGGCGTTTAAATCTTTCCATAATAACATCAACTTGTGACAACAGTATCCCGGATGTGTACCAACGGCAGAACCAACATGTCATTTTGTTTTCTCTTGATTTTCCCTCAAATGAATTGAATCGATACCAAGTGATACCAACGACAGAACCAAGACACCAACAAATCTTTCGGAATATCGTTTGATCTTTCGCCTGCTTAAAGGCGTCTATTTATAGCAATGATATCATTGAAAAGTTGGGAGCATTTCAATGTTTGAGGACAAGGTTTTTATTCAAATGAGCGTTAAATAGTACGAAAATCATAAAAATCGAAACAATCGATTGTTACTTACCTGACAGGGTCTTTATTAACTATGACCTATTTGTGATACTTTCCTTATAAAGACGCACTTACTAATTTTCTAAAAATCCATTTATTTATTTGTATATTTATATATATTTTTTTAATGAAATATCTGTGAAAAGAATACAGATAACGGATGTTGAATAAATATATTTAATTCTCATAAAATGTATCTTCATTTCAATGAATAACTTCTCATCAGTAGCATTAGAGTCAATACATAGGAAGTCCGAGATCCAAATCTTGATGTGCTTGTGTTTGTTGAAACGTTGAGTTTTATTTTGTACGTATTACAAGTTATAACAGATTTTGTTAGATTTTTTCCGTCCGTGCATATCTGTAATTTGTCGACATCTGTGCTTCAATACACGTCGGAATCTAGCAAATCATTCCACTCAAACAGGTGATAAGGGCCGTCTTCAACTTACGATGAAGTGAAAGTTTTAACTCAATGTTGAAGGCCTAATCTATGCCATGTCTAGACTAATAGTAAGTTTCAACAACGTGTCCGAAGACTTGAAACATATCTTTAGACGTAAAACATTCAGTGTAATCTCTCGTATAGGGATATTACACATGTACCATTACAAGTCTCTGAAGGTATATTTCATTTAGTGATGTGTTTGAACAGCATCAAGTAAAGTCGGAAGCCTGGTTTGTAAAATAACTTCTGTTAGAATGTCGTTCAAATGACCAATTAACTTTAGTTTGTGTGAAAAGGTGACTCTGTAACGTGTTAATGAAGAAAAATCTTAGTGCAAAAATTTCTTTTAAACAAAAGCATTTAAAATTCAAATTGATTTATTTGATTCGCAACTTTCGATTTGTTTTGTTGGTATTCAAGGTTTTTAACGGTCAAAACTGATTCTTCAGTCAAAGGACATGGTATGGTAAGGCCCGTTTTTGGCCCCCCTATTTCAGAAAAAATAATTTATGATGAACATACCAATTCAAGGAAGAAAATGATGACCAAACATCTCAATTACTGCCACTGGAAAAATTTCGGGTTAGATAGGGGCGGAAAATTTAGCCTTGTAACTGGCCGCCTAATGACCAGTCAAAATGAGCTGTTACAAGGGGTCTTAAGCGTGCTTAAGACGTGGCATTTGCCAAACACGGGGCGTATTTAACGTCTCATTCTGGACGGATTTTATATTTATACAGCCCCGACAACCAGGGACGCCCCTTTTAGAGAGCTAGTGACTACCGGGCTGAGATACCAAGTGCCTATTCTTTCCCCGGCACAACCTTTGCGATGGAGAGTTCGCGTATTTATACATCGCGCTCGACCTAACGGACGCCCCTTTAGCAGGGGTTCTACGTGCAGGAGGAGAAACCGAACGGCCTTTTACTATACCTCTGCCGCCGTCGGGGGGTAATCATCAAACAGTAAAATGCAAACAAAGCATGTATTGCACTACAAAATGATATTGAAAATTTAGCAGGTCCAAGTGAGATTTGATCCGAATAAAAAAATTCGTCAGCATATAATTAGATACAATCATTATTGACAAAATATACTCGTGGGTGCTATGGAGATTCTTTTCTGGTCACCATGGAAACCAATGTTACTTGGTTAAGTTTTGAAAAAATGAAATTTTATCCCTAAGATAGTGATATCATAAAACTACAACACAAGTTTATTCAGTTTTAGAACATGTGGAAATATATCACGATAATTGTTTGTTACTATGATATTTAATAGTTTCTATGTTATTTTGATGGTAACCAAGGAACATCTTATTCCTATAATAAGTTTTTAAAAATAAATATAAGATTATATTATTAACCTATGTGATAAAATACATCGTTTATAACCATTCAATAAAAATAAATTTGGAACATGAAAGAAATGATTGCTGGTTTCCTTTGCCATGAAAATGAACGGTTGCTATGCGAAAAACCTGGTTTCCCGGGGAAAAGTTAATTCTCTGTAGTAAATGTTCTTTATAAAATCCAGTTATTACTTCAGGAAGTTCCCATATATTCTGATAGCAGAGCGTAATCCAATGATATCAGACAATATCTGAGATAAAGAAGGGTTTTCTCCAAGTATTATGGTATATTTAAAATCCGTTGCTAGGCAACCAAAGATTATCAGAAACAAGAAAAATTGTTCGTTTTGGAGGGCTACTATACCTTACCTTTTATTATGGAAAATATAAAGCTATATGAAGAGGGGGCCAAAAACGACCCTTATTGTACCACGTCCTTTTACTAAACTATTATACATACCTGGATTACCCGTTAACAGCTTAAAATCTCCATGCCTTATTGCAGCTTTTATACGCGAATCAAAGGTGTTGCTGTACAATGGTTGTCCTATCCTCCGTTGTAATGGATCTATTCCATGAAGCAAAACTTTCCTCGAACTTTGACCTTTACCACTTTAGATTAAGAAACAAATCAAGAAAAAAAATTACAATCAGTTTTAAACATTTATTTAAAACAAAAAGTAAGAAAAGAAATATATCTTCTAGAGGTCACTCTTTGTTAGGTAGTTTGAGTATCGGATAAACGAAAAACTTGGTCTGTATATATAATTAAGGCTATAATACTATTTGCACTGGGTGAAACGATTTTATTCGCAAAAACTGTGAGAAATCTTTCTGTTTCTGTCCAAGATCGCTTGTTTATTTTAAAAAACTAACTGACGTAAGAATGAAAGTCAAATATTAGTTAAAACGGAAATGATCCTAAACAAACATAAAGACTGTGGCAAATACTATACAAAAGTCTGTGAAAAGTGTAATGATTTTAACTTCAACCCGAACAGTCCATGTCATGTTTTGAAGAATTTGACAAACCATAATTTTTTATATGTTATTTCTGTAAGTATCATGATTCTAAAGAGGTAACAAATATTAGTAAACTGTTTGTTTCATTACACAAATATTAACACATTTGGCATTGCATCCATCTGGTCTTTCTTCACGTTTATTGACAACACAGTATTAATTCGTCGGACATACATGTGTACACGTACTGTTTGGGGACATCTCGTGTTGAGATTTAGAGGCTTCATGTTTTATCACAAGTGATAAGTGAGCATGCATTAGAGATGAATCTTCTTTTTGCATGTTTTTGCGTTATGTATATTTTTTTCAAATTACAGTACTCTCAAGTAAAATTGGGTGACTTCGTTTGATTTTTATGGTTCATCGATTGTTGCCTTTGTTTTCTTTGGTTTCTTTCTGTGGCTACTCGCTGGGGGAGGGTTTGGGTACCCACTAAACTAGTTTTAACCCACCACATGTCTTATGTGTCTGTCCCAAGTAGGGAATTTTGATCTTCATGAATTTCATTTTTGGCGATTTAGAGCATTTCACAAGGAGTGGTATTCCACCCTTGTTCAAGGCCTTGTGGACATCTCTTGATTTGTAAATTACTCTGTTATTATCGTGGGTGGATTGCAGTCTCTCTGACATTTTCCTCATATCTTTTTATATACAAAGTCGATATGATGAAAATCCCGATAACAAAAACAAGACAGAAAATAACACAGACTATACATTTAACTGAACACAGCCATTTTTCATGAGCAATGCGGAACCCTATCAAAAGTTGGGTCGAACGCTGGTGCTCGGGATGCGCTAACAGTTACTGTCTCTAACAAGATACCCACCACTTGTATGGTATGGGGGATAGTTTAAATTGATTTGTATCAAGATCAGAATTACATCTGAAAATTAATTGCTTGTTTAGCTGTTGCAACGTAGTTCTACAAAATCGCCAGTCATGTTGGAAACATCACATTATTTTTTAATATTGTTCGATTCAAAATATCGCGTAAAAATTTTATCAACTTATTTCATGTTCTTGTTAATCTTGCAGCTATAGGTATTTAAGCATGCTCTTGATCGTTTGATCAAATAGCTTTTCATCAACGGCGCATTTTCACCCAATACATTCACCATCTACACTTGTTAGAAACGTCCTGTTGTTATCAAGAGAAACCAAAGAAGGGGTCATCGTCAACCAAAGGCTGACCTCGCTACTCAAGTGTAGATTGATTGATTGATTGATTGAAAGTTGCTTAATGTCCAGTGGGAAACTTATTCATGTATATTCAGGCCGAGAGCAAATTATGAATGATGATAAATGAACCCTGCTTTGTACTAGACCGACACGCTGAGCCAAATTTTTAACGTGCTAGCTCACAAAAGCAACAGTCCGCAGGAAGACGTGCCACTTTACCCAGACACATTATTCTGACT
>JAULBM010065994.1:0-10183 GCA_032357055.1 Geukensia granosissima | reverse complement strand
TATGTAACAAAATAATATAAACATATTACTGATTTCAAGAGTTATCTCCCTCAACCCAGGTCTACCACCTTAAATTCCCCACCACAATCAGAGACAATTTCTTGACATACACCAAAACGATAAAATGTGTCTTCAATTTTTGATGCAACTTCAGCAGCTGTCTTACTGTAGATCGGATAAGCCTCCGGCCACTTTGACATATAATCAACAATGGTCAACACATACCTATAAAATTGAATTCAGTTTAAGTATCTAAAAACTTCACATTTATATTTAAAGTGAAATATTATCTAGGGTATTGTACATTTCAATTTTTTTAACTTTCTGAAATCAAATATTGTTATGTTTATATTGTAATGCAGGAACAGATTTTGACATAAAAAAACAACCTTTAAATCGCTGATAAATCTATGGTACATCAAATGAAATAAGCTGGAAGTAAACCTGTTGTAGAATAGTTTATTGTATCTGAATATCATTTCCAATATTTGAACATTAGTTAAAATGAATCAGCAAACAGTAAAAAAAAATACAAATTAATGTTTTAATTAAAACACCGTGATCATAGCATTCAATGTGTCAAAATTTCTAATACATTGTACAACTGATGTATTTTCTTTAATATTTCAAAATATCCCTATATATTTTGGATATTGTCTAAAACGTATTTCCTAAATTTTTGTAAAAAAACATTAACATTCCATCATAATTCAATTAACAATTAACAATTTTCGCTAGTGTGTGATTAGAAAATATGTATACATACTTGTATCAATCTGTAGATTGAGGACGTTTTTCTGTTGTTAGGAAAGGTCCAATTAAGTCTATTCCAATTTTATGCCAGACTCTTTTGTAAACTGGAACTGGAATCATCTCATGGCAGGATTGTACTGTTTTCTTATTATGAATTTGGCATGTGTTGCAGTATTTTATATACTCTGCTACATCTTTGATAATGCCGATCCAATAATAACGATCTTTTATTTTTGCCACGGTTTTGTTTATACCTGAAAACATGATGTTCTGCCTTAAATAGGTTGCATAAAAATGAAATATCCCACTATACTTTATGTAAATTACCATTCACACATGGATGTAACAAATTTTTATTGCAGGTCTATGATAATTAACAGTGTGTTTTACAGACTTGAACTGTACTAGTGGAAAGAAACGTAACATACCTTTAAACCCAATCTAGTTATATTTATATGCCATTATAAAAGTGGAATTTCTCCTTTATAACATGGTGGGTTTCGTTGTCCTGCGATAACCTGATTCCATGCGACGATTTGCACTAAAGGGGACGACCATTTGATTCTGAGGAGGGGGGGGGGCTAACAGTTTTTTAAAATAAATATCCTGGCCCCCACCAACCTGAAAATAAATATTCTGGCCTGGGTCCATAAGGAAATAAATAAATAATTTTGCTTTCCACCAGATTCAAATGGGCTATATTTTAAAATAAATGGTCTGTCCGGAGGTTTGACGAAAATAAATATTCTGGCCCGCAAAAGGCTGAAAATAAATATTCTGACTCGACATAAACTGCAAGCCCCCTTCCCCCTCAGAATGAAATGGTCGTCCCCTTATTTAAAACGACGATGATAAATAAATGTAAACATGCAGACAGATTTTTTAATTCCTGATATTTTTACATTTCTCAATTCTGAAGGGTCAATCATAAACATTAAACTAACTGAATGGTACAATATGAATATTTTTGAAAATTTTCAATGTATAAAGGGACGCAATCATCGATTCCAATTTTCACAAAAGTCAGTTTATCCTAGTTAAAATAGCATAATTTGGCCGATAAAACTAAGATATGTAATGAAGAAAGTTTTTGGTAAATGAAATTGCACTTTCCTATAAAAGCAAAACATATATATGTGTGTTGGGTTTCTTTTAATGGTCAATAGTCTAAAGCAATAACAACAATAATTGCAAATCTGCTTAATTCTAAATCTTCCGTTTGAATATGGTTATTTATAATATCATAAGCAATAAAAATATATATTAAATATATGTAAATATATAACGATATAAAGAAATATTTACTACATTATTCATATGACAATGATATACTCTAATCAACCTACCTAGATGACTGCCAGAATCTTCATGACAAAGTTTCAAAATTGATTTCTTTCTTTCTTTTGTGATGACAAGTTTCTCTTCACCATCTTTATTAACATAAAACAGATGTTCATTCCGAATTGAAAAATCTTTAACTTTGTTTCTTAGAGTCCTTTTGGTATTGTCATTCAGTCCTATAAAATAAATAAGAACATTTGAATTCTATATGAAGTTTTTTCAATTATTTAAGCTAAAAACAATCATTTAATTCGTCTAGTTACACTCCAAATTATTATTCTATGTGAATTACTTATTACAAAACAATGTTAAAGTGAATATTTCAAGAGAGGTCATATTTATCTACATTTGTATGTACAGAAATTATGCTGACTTATTCAATATGCATCATTTTACTATATTTATGTTATCTAATTTGCTGATTATATTGATTGAATTAATTAATTCAAACTAAGCCTTCAACATACTATACAAACAGTATACTCAATAAAATGTTGCTTCCTGTTGTTTTCATTGGTCATGTTGGTGTACTCTGTAAATTGTGTCTTTAAGTACATTCTTTAAAAATGATTAGGTAAACACGAAGACACATTTCATAGAGTACACCAATACAAAAAACGTAAAAGCACATTTTATCAAGTACACCTTTACATACATTTTATCAAGTACGTACTTGATAAAATGTGCCTTCATGTTCTTTGCATTGGTGTACTCTGTGAAATGTGCCTTCGTCTTCATTTTTTACCTGTAATTAAGTGAACAAGAAGGCACATTTCACAGAGTACACCAATACAAAGAACACGAAGGCTACATCGTTAATGATAATGATAATGTGTTTAATGTAAATCGCATTCCAAAGGGGATTTATTCCACCTAGTTGTATATCGAAATGAATCCTTCCTTTTAATTTGGTAATGTGAAAAAGGCTATTGCAATTTAAGATACATGTATATAGATCATGGTTTCAAAAATATGGGTTCACTCAGCGCTGTATTATAGAAATAAGTAAAATGAGAATTTCATAGTTTTCCATCTAATAATTCCCCAGAATAATAATATATACAAAGCGGTTAATTAACAGAAATCACATTCCTGTCTAATAAGTTATAAAAAAAATAATCCTATTAAATATTATCCACCATAAAATATTTTCCAGATTATAGATTATAAAATAATTGCATAACTAATAAGTGATCTTACCTTCTGGGTACTTTTGTTCCTTTAAGTAATTTATAACACTGTTATACTCTTCTTCTTCCATAATGACAAATAGTGAAGAAATGTGAAAACATCATAGTTTTATCCTATAAAGGATTAGTACTCACCCAGAACAACTGTTCAGGATTTTATTTAATGGGTATGGAATAGTATCCTGATTAATACTCTGGATACCTCTGGGCATTTTCTCCATATACTAATATATGAATTAAGATTCAACACTGGAAGATATTCTATTGGACAGGATACAATATGATAGATAAATAATCTCCCATGGAAAAAAATTAATATTAAATGCTCTCCATCGGACACAATTTAAGTCGGATACTATTATGTCTTACAAAACATGCAGATTATTTCAATACAACCTCACAACAAGTTTCATTTAGATATTAGATGTTGTTTCTGAGAAAACAAAAACTTGGAACTAAGTCCAAAGAAAAGCAAATTTCTTACGTCTTAAACTGTTTCTTCATATAACATATGTGTTATACCAATGCAACTTCAAAACATAGTTGCTGGGAAAACAAAAACTGCCTTTCAAAGTCGACATAATGATCCTGAATGACCTTGAAGTCAAGATCACATTAATTTACGTGAATTGGGTCTATGGAATTTTTGTACATAAAAAGGGATAATTTTTAAGGCAATTTAAAAGAATGGTTCAAAATTTTTTTTCAATAAATTGACAAAACAAAAGACAAAATAAAGCTGTTAAGAATGCACTTAACCCTACTTAATAGAAGAAGATATTCGATCAAATATCCAAACATACTTCATTGAAATATAAAAACAAATAGTTTAGACTACAGTTAAGCATTTTACAATGTTTCGGTCTTGTCATTCCGATTTGGATCTAATGCTTATGATGAGATGTTACTCATTGAAATGCGCACATAGCGTAATTACTACAGCAAGGGTACGTCCTATCAAGGTTGAAACCATCCCTCCTAAAATTCTATGGTCGCCATCATGAATTGGTTGATCAATAAAGTATCATTTTACCGGTAATACATCAATAAATTGACCTCTTCTAGGATTGACGTTAATCCGGATTGGAGTTTAAAGATTCAACGACGGGTGTTGCGCGCTGGACAGGGGATGCTTACCTTTCAGGATCATCTGATCCAACTCCTGTTTTGTAAAGGAGTTCGTGGATTTCAAGCCTTAGTTATTTATTTTCGTTAAGTTTTAGTTTGTTTAAAAAATTTTCTGGTCGCTTTGAACTATGCACTTTTGATCTCTTACATGGGTGTTCTATACTGGACACAGCATATCAAATTCCACCATATTTATTTTATATGGATTAACTAGTTATTTGAGACCAATATGTCGATGCACTGCATGATGGTGGACCAGAAGTTATCCAGTCAGATATGAATATTAACATGAATGCTACTACCCTCCATTCAATTAACCTTCCAAAATTCTATCAATAAAGAAAAGCGTTCGCACAACAGTTGTTTGGTGCGCCCCTACTAGCCGAGATGATTTTGTTCCCGTATGATGCAGAATTCATCCAGGGAATCTTGAGAAAAAACAAGAAGAAATTCACCAGATAGTTACTTTTTGAGTTGTCATTGAATAATCCTACGCTCAGCGGGCATCTCGACCAAATTTATCCCTGTGAACTAGAATTAAAGAGATCACACTAAAATATCTGCTTCATACCTATATTTATTCGTCGAAATTGACCAAGAGGGAAAACTTTTTTACCAAGATTTACGACAAACGGGATGGATTCGACTTTCCTATTATGAAATTTCCATATTTATGAGGCAACATTCCTTCTTCCCCCGACTTCGATGTTTGTGTCGCAGTTAGTAACTTACTTCCGTGCCTGTTCAAATTACCAGGATACTTTAAAATACAAAATTACGCATGTTAAATAAAGATGGAAAATTTAGGTATGCTATATGTACATTTCAAGGAGTAACCTCTCATCAGTAGCATTAGAACCGAAACAAAGAAAGTCAAACATTCAAATATAGCGAAAGATTTATATAACTTGCTGTCTTCGCAAGGAGGCAGTGCCATTTAGACCTTCACCATACTGTCGGTCGGTCCGGGTCGTGATCAACTCATGTAATATAAAAGGAAATGCTATGGAAGTAATGGTAAAAATATATATTTTTCAATTAGAATTGATATATTATATCAATCTTGTGAGAAAGAACGTTAATCTTGGCGGAAGTTTTTTTTGCCAAAGTCCGGCAATTTCTTTTCATATTGATCACATAGGCAAATAACATATCATAAAAAACACACGGGAATAGTACATATACATATATTGTGTATAGCCAATACACGAATGGTTTTATTTAACGACTCGGGGGCGGGTCGTTACCTTAAATAACCTATTTATCAGCTCAAGTCCAGGTTGTGACCTTAAATGCCCCGGGCCGAAAAAAAAACGAAAAAAAAAAAAAAACGTGGACCACACGGCTCTGGCGCTAAAAAAAACATGGACCACATGTTTCTGGCGCGGATAACATTTTCGCCTTAAATTGAATTTACGTTGAAGAGATGAAACATTTCATACAACATTGTTCAATCAGTAACGACAGAGATGGAATTGGTTACATGCATATTTATGTTTTGCAGGTACTTTATGAACTAATAAAATTTTGAAACAATTATTCGTTAACTGATTATAAATTGGTCAAAATTTCTTTAAATTTAAATTTATCTTGAAGGGAAGCAATTTTTTTCTACTTGTTTTGCGCTTGAATTTGACCGCTTTCTATCGTTTATCTATTGTTTATCAATCTTATTGCATTAATATCAACGCAGCAACAAGCAATTTTACAGACATTGATTGACAACGTCATCAGTTAGCTGGGGCTTTAACTCAATATCTTAACATTTAACGGCAAAATTGATCCATTGAAGAATAAGAGAAACAAAATTAAATGTGAAGCCAATACACGGAAGGTTGAAAGACTATTTTTCAGGGCAAGTCCGGGTCGTGGACTTAAATGACCGAGGATCATAACTACATGAACAAATACAATTTTCAAACTTATTCACTTTTTTTGGTGACATACTACGTAAATTTTCCGCATAATTAGTTGAATTCACCTTGGAGAGATGGAACATTTCATATTACTATGCACAAAGAATAAGGGAAGACAGCAAATTGGTTACATGCATTTTTATATGATCGCGATCACACTTAGTAAATCGGAATGCCATATGGAAATTTTGTACCAATTATTGATGTTTGTTAGTTACATGTATCTTTTTTAATTCTGTTGAGACCGATGTAATTTATCATACCCTGTTTCTGCCAGAGAGTACTCAAAACGCATTTGAAAAATATTAAAAAGATCCATATTAAATATGAACTTTTCAGTTAAAATTGGTAATTTCTAAACGATTCGACGCATGGAGACCGTACTGTACAACAACATGAACAGAGAGAAAAAATGGAAATTAATTGGGCGATGAAAACTTTTCTATACACAATCGAGTGTATCTTACTTTTCAAAAGCGATAATCGACTTTAAGTTATTATTTTTAGGGTGCAATTTGTTTATATTTCCGCCACCGTTTTCGGGCTTGTTAAGTTTGTATAGTAATAGACATTTTACTCCAAAATAGTAAGACTGTCAAATATGTTATAGATGCCACATAATTTTGGACACTTATGGAAACCCCTATTGCCGCCAAATGAAATTAAACAAACCCACTCGCATATTTTTTTTCAAAGAAAACACTATTTGTTAAAATGGTAAATGTTTACTTACCTAGCAAGGCATCAAGATCTTCAGTCGATGAAAATGGACTGTCTCTGTAAGTATATACTGTTGCTGTTGATGAAGCCATCGTGAAAAATGAATGAAGAGGCAACTGCAACTGCAGCTTTATAATGAAACTCATAACACCTCTGCCATTTTTATTGCCCCTTTTCCGATACCCCATTGAAAACACGTGTATTTGGCGGGGTGAGCTGGGTGTGGTTAAAAGGTATTGGAGTTGTGTAATGCCACACTATCAAAGGTATGTCAAATATACAGGTGTTAAACAAGGAATTGACTTACAGGCATGCCACTTAACAACACCAGTTGAAACTATACGACAATCATTTTTGTAAGATGAAAAAAACACTGTACAAATTTGAGATCTACTGTAAAACTTTGTACTTTCATCGGCTTATTGGACTAAAGAATGTAGAATTCACATTTTTTTTCGGACAGTAAAAGCAAACTTGTGGGAAAACCTAAATTTCCGTATAATAAACCGTTACTCGTAATTTGGATTTTTTTCATTGGGACCTATACGATTAAATAAAAAAGCAATATATTTTTTTAATCTCACCCTTTTCAATTGACCATATGTATTCGCACATCTGTTATGTTTTTTTAACTTCTTGCCGCACCTCAGTTAACCAACAACATGTGAGTTACCAACCCCCCTACTCCTTCTCGAAAAAGTTTCATTATTTTAAGTAAGTGTGAAATGTGTAAACATGTAGATTTCTTGTCCCTTCATTCTGGTAATAGAAATAACAATTAATAAATAAATATTTGTTAGTCTACTTATGTTCAATGTGCTGAACTCTTGAAAGGAATGAAATATATTACGATTTTTCCCGATATCGCATGCAAGTCCATTTAGATATTTTTATATTCATGAGTCCGATGGAAAGTCTTGAGTCTGGTAATATGTAGTTATGCCCAACATTTTTGACGTTTTAAGAGGCTCGTGTTTGAAAGACTATGTTTTTACAACAATCTGGATACATTTTACACTTTATTTTTTGTTTGCACACCAATATTGCCTTTGTTCATTTTGATAGAAATGTTTAATCATTAAAAATAAATGGTGTTAAGATTATGATAACCAACATATGAAAAACGTATAAAAACAAATTGTAAAAATGTTTGGCTAAAATGACAAAAATTTAAATAAAAATTCATATTTTCAATAATTGCACTTTGTTTTCTTTTTTACTATTTTTTCAATTTAAACATTTTGGGAATAAAACTGTTTTTTTTTTCATTTATAAACATTCTGGGCACAATTTCTTTAGACATTCTGGGATTAGACATTTTGGAACAAACCGAAATACTAACCCCGGTTTCATAGTCTTGTCTATATTGGCATAAATGCGCTCTTCACGTAGAATTTGCAACCTGGTCCGGTTATGAAAGTCCGTATAGTGCAAATTCAGTCCGGAGGATATGTTTAATTAGATATAATAATATGATAGTGCAACCTGGTCCAACTGGGAACAAATTTTGTAATATAAATAACATTACAGAATATTTCTTCCATTTGGAACATATATTAAGAAGAAACTAAGTGACACAGATTATGAAGGCGATACCTTAGAATTAAAAAATTCAAAAGAGAATATGAAAGTCGCTATTATTAATTTTGATTTTATTACAATTTAAATTTGCGAAATCTTTTGTTTTGATTTCTAATCTAGTAGACAAAATGTCGGCAACTCAATTTTTTGTAATTTCCTTTCCCTGATGTATATTTTATATTTCTGTATTTTGCATTCCATTCGATATCAAACATAAAGCCGACAATTACCCGTGTCAATTTGCTAATTCTCATTTGATATAGCTTTCACTGGTTATCATTGTATTGGTGGAATCAACATAATTTGTAACATCACACCTGCTAATTACCTAACAAGTGTCGTAAATGTACAGGTTCATGTAGATAAAGGAAATCGTAATGATTTGTTGTATGTTAATTACCGACCCTGGTAATAATTCTAATACCTGCCTAATAATGATAAAATAGTTTAATAAACAAAATTTCTTGACCTATATCCAAATACACACGAGTAATATTTTTACACGATAAGCTGGAATATGCTAATATTTCGGATCCGGGATTTAGTCCGGGTGCGGGTTTCAGACCTAAGTCCGGGTCCGGAGTCCGGTCCAGTCCGGGTTTCAGTACATACCGTTAGGTTTCTTTGATACACATTACTGCTATTTGAATAGATATAATTTCCAAGAGGTAGGGGCATTTTTCATAAAATTTGAAGTGGAACAACATTTTAGCATAGGTTTTAGTGAGCTTATAAGATGTCTAATATATAGTACTATTCAAATAAATAAAGTTTATAGTCTAAAAACAATTAATAAATTCGCTGCATTACGAAAATGGAGAAAAACTGAGAAAATCTGAAATTTCCAAAATCCTGGTTTTTCATGATTTTTGGTATCCAGATAACAGAAATAAACAACATAGGGGTTATGAATTTTAATAAACTTTCATAATTGATTAAATTTTATACAAAAATACATCAAGACTTCATACAGACTTCAGTATAATAGTTAAAATTCAAAAAATCGAGACTTCCGGAAATTTAGGTAGGGGTAGGGCTACAATTTGTGCAATAACTTTTTCGATTGTCAATAAAATTTAAAAAGAAGACATGTTTCGAAAAGTTTATACATTTATCCTTCTAAAAATACCTTATTTGTATGATTATGTCATTAGATGTTCATAAACTTTAAATTTCCTGTGAAACGAAAAAAGGCAAAAATAACAGGGTGGGGTACAAAATTCACGGCAAAACCAAAAAGTGTCCTAATATTATGCGTGTTAACATTTAAAAAAATACGAATATATATATATAAACGTCTGAAAATTAACCTTACAGTGTTAGGGATAAATTTTGTACCTGCAAATTTTTATCCTTTTGAAGGACAAAAATTTGCAGGTACAAAATTTATCCCTAACACTGCAGACGTTTATAATTTATTTCATATTAACCTTGTATCATCTGATGCTTCAGAGATCCGGTGGGGGAAGCATATTGCAGAGTTGTCACAAATTTAAGACGTTTGTATAAATTGATTTGTTGTGGCTGTATCAAGTAGAAATACGAGATCCTTTA
>JAULBM010065983.1:0-10183 GCA_032357055.1 Geukensia granosissima | reverse complement strand
CCGTCGCCGCCGCCGCCGCCGCCGGAAAGCAACACCTATGTCTCGCTTTCGCGACTTCGTCGCAGGCGAGACAAAAAACCTTATTGACAGTACTTTGTTCAAACATTAATATAACACTAAGTATTTCTAAGATGTCACCATGGCACTTCACCACTCCCTTTTAAAGACTGTTTTCCAATACAAAGCTAATCAACATGTCCATGCCTAACTCAAAATTTTGTTCATAGGAATTAAGTTACAACAAAATAATTAAGAATATCATTCCAACTGAAAATCTAACCACAACTCGGTTAGGACAAATGGGTAAACAATTGTTCACCATTGGTCAACCAGAAAGTTAAAAACCATGTGCAGGGAAATAAAACCAATTATTCAAAATTCAAACATTCTACCAAAATAAAAATATACTAACAGCAGTCATATGATTCTTTTTTACAGCACTATTTGTTACAGCTGGTGTCCGGGAGGTCACCCGACTTGTAGTTGTAGATGTTGTAGATTGTCGAGACACATTTCCTGTTGTAGATCTGGATGAAGGCGGAGGATTTTTATCAATTGTTCGTGGTCTCCTTGGTATAGATCCACCAGCACTTTTAGGATCTTTGTTTAATGAAGATGTCGATGATGCAGGACTTGGTCCAGCCGATCCAACTGATGACCTTGGACTTGGGCTTGGTGATATCAATGGAGTTGAAGGACTTGACACTGGGCTCATTGGTCCACTACAAGAGTATTTGTTTAAGTTCTAAAATATTCTAGACTAATTTAATCTACATGTATATCAAAATATCTCTTACACAAACAAAAGTCAACTGAAAAGACTGAATCAAATAAATGAAGAAAAAAGTGGCTAATAAAAAAGGAGGAAACTGAGAATTGAAAACTTGAGAAATGACAGCAGGCAAATCAGGTGGAGAAAAAAATCAGAGAATATAAGGATCCCACTGTTATGGCTTACATAATATTAATGATGAATATATCATTTATAAAACCTATGCTATGGATTCATTCTGAATACTTTTATTCTATAAATATACATGTATATATTTTCAAAATTATTTAGTCTATAAGTGTATATAATTTATCTACAACTATTCAGTATAGACAATGCAAATTAACTGTTGCTAGAAAACTTAACAATCAAACACAGAACATTAATATGTGACATGAAAATCTTAATCAAAGTCCCTCTGTCATTTTCAGGATCACTGAACTAATGAACTTTGTGAGGAATTAAAACTGCATGTCACATTTTATTGTCCTGCTATAGTTTTGAAGGTTTGCTACCAACAAAAATTTTACATTGTCTTGGGCTGATGTACTACGTGTCAAATATTATAGCTGCACTAACTTTTGTGTGTGATATATCAATATCTATGTTAATCAAACAAAATTCACTTCTAGCTGTTAAAAAGCAAGTGAAAACCACACCATTTTTATACACCACCCTGGAACTTAAAAACTCGTTAAATAAGTAAGATATTGCTTGCTTTGAAACTTGCTGTTATTTCAGAACATTCTACCATACCATTAAAGATGCAATATGCTGAGTTACATGAAAGCCATACGAAATCAACACACAAAACCATTAGAGCCAGAACTGACATGGCCACTTTTTTCCTTACATTTTATTTTATAACTTTGCAGAAACTGCTTAGAAAACACAGAAAACAGTTCCAAGATATTAGTCCTATACCAATGGATTACGCTTACTGATGACTCCCATTTGGTGTCGTTACTGCACCATAAGATATTCTTGGTTTGTCATGTCCGATTTTCAGGGAAAATCTCAGTTGTTGCATTTTTGAGAATTGTCCCTTATGCCTGGATTTTCCCTAACAAGCAACATCATTAAAACAAAATCTTCTAAGCAGCAGCAACACCAAGTCCATTTTACTAGCTACTCAATAAATCAGACTGTGTCACTACTTCAGATCTTCAATAGTTGGGTGGAAAATTGTCATGTTGTTTTGAAGTTAGATTTTTAGTCCAACTGTGACAAATTATGAGTTCTGGCCATATTTTTCAGTTGGCCTGTCATAAAATAATTTTATCATAAATTTTGACTTTTTAAACCTAAATATGAAAAATCTGTTGTAATTTGTTAAAATGATTTTCATGAAAATGAATAGTAAACATGGTAACAGCAAGTTTCAATTATAAATGAACACCTGTTAAAAATTATTTACTTTTTGACAATATTAGATCGAGAAGTTTTGGTTGTTGGTTGCTGAAGTTTTTTCGCCGTATCGGAGACAGTTCGCCGGTACTGAGTAGAATTTGACGTTTTCTTGTCGTCCTTGTTGAAACTTGTTGATTTGAGACCAGGTTTTCTGCAAGATATAACCAAAAATCAAGGAAAAGCCCTAAAATTATAATGTGCACTCAACCACCAAATAAATGCATGCATGCAAATTTAAACTGTTAATTATCAATCAGTTTTATAATGGGACCTGTAGAAGTTAAAATTCTACTGTCACTTGGTGGGTGGCTGTCTCATGGACAATCATGCCACATCTCCTATTTTTATATTATGAAAACATTTGTTATTCCTTTGTTTACATATCATCAATTTTGTTGCATTAGCCCTATTTGTGGACTCAAATATCTAACAAAACTATTTGTAAAGAAGGCATTTATATAACTTCCCAAGTTATTTCAACAATGTTCAAATAAAAACATGAGAATAAGTTTACTTCATCTTTTTCTCAAGTCAGTAATACAATAATTAGAATAGTTTTATTAGACAAACAGATGATTTTAAGCATGGTATCATTATAAACCAGAGGCTCCTATGAGCCTGTTATTGGTCACCTGGCTTACAATTGCCAGAACAATGTTGATGTTGTTAAAATTATTACATTCTGGTTAATAAGATATTTTATTTTGTTCAATGGACACAAAGTGAAGACAAGAGCTCACATGGCCTTCTCTTTCATGTTTTGTTGCAACATTTTTTATATATTTTACATAGGTTTGTACAGTGTGGGATAATTTTTAGTCTTGCACTGTAAAATTTACTTTGCAGAAATTCACATTAGGTTCAAAGCTCAAAGCAGAAGCCATATGGAACACAGAAAGCCATAATATGTAGCGGGATATCCAGGGTGGTTCATACGGCTTTGTAGCTTAAAAGCTAGACTTAAAACAGGTTAATGGCAAATAAATTGGTTACAAACTCAAAAGAAAGCTGTAAAAAACTAAAAAAGAATAGACCAAATCAAATTTACTAGACAGCAAATAGCAAGTTCAAAGCTCATTCATTCATTCAATACACACAAGTATTTATATTGAAGTATTGTTAAAAACATGGATAAGTGCAAATTAGTTAAAATGACAGTAAGATTAAAATGTAGAATTGAAAACATTAAAAGAGAATTCAAATAATCTTGTCAGTTGTTTCTTAAAATGGCATGAATTCCTGATTTCACAATTGAATTAGTGATAGGTTACATAAATGCACAAGAAAAATTGTATATTTCCATTCTGAAATACATACATGTTTTATAACAATTTTATTCTTTACTACGCTCTAAGAATCTTATAATTCAAATCAATTCATTTTTTTTTCAAACTGTCACTATTCCACATACTAAAAAAGCAAGTTGTTTTCTAGCATTACTTAGCATAACAAACAACTGTTAAACTAGCTCTCTCAATTCACACATGACTAAACTTTAGCATAACTGTCACCCACAGTATCTTTCCCACAAAAAACCCTTGCTTTTGATAACACATATCATGTAATAAATAGCACTTAAAATTTTCTTCACAGACATGATTTTTCAGGAAGGGAAATTCCGTCACTGGAAATTTATAAAATTATATTATATACAATATAAAAATAGGAGATGTGGCATGATTGTCCATGACCCAGCCATCCACCTAACAGATGAAATCAAACTTCTACATGCCCCATTACTGTCTTCAATATTGAACCAGAGTCCATACCAAAAGGCCCCAAAAATATTTTAAAAAATTAACTATACATTAAACACGACAATCAAATTAATCTATGTAAAATATGATTAACAAAAGGTCTACAAAAGCCATATTCACATTTTAAGGGGAAAGAAATCATGTCCCCTTCACTTTGATGTTAAAAATGTTAGAGTGACTGACTCGTCGACTGGTTGTTTCCTACAAAAACCTCTTTAATGTCTACCAATGACTCCCTACCTATAATGCATGCTATATGTTTCTGGGGTGTGTCCATTATACCTCTGTCCTGGGTGTCTGTCATGCCAACCCTGGTTATATCCATAACTGTAATTAAAAACATGCTACAGACATTCCAGACCTCATGCACTGAAAGACACTAGCAATAGCGAAAAATTTCAGAGCCTCATTCTCTGGGATAATTAGGTAAAAGTTTTCTGAAAATTTTGAAAGCCATCTTTTTAACTTCCGAGGTTTCAGCCCTAATTTCATACAGCACTCAAAACATGCAAGTTGGTATGCTTTTGATTTATTGAAAAATCATGTGTACATGCTTTGAACATGTGCTTTATAAAATCTCATATATCATGACAAAGATATAATTCTTTATGTAAAGATTAATTTGGCAAGGTTTTGGTTTCTAAAAAAATGCTGCAGTGAATGTAGACAAACTTTTACTCTCAGCAATTTCTCAGATAAACGCTACCATGCAAATACTAAAGTTGCTTTCCAGTAATTATAAAATTGACTTTTATTCCACTGCTATTAAATGCACTGCAATAAGTACAAAGCACAGGTGTAGAATATTAGAGACAAGAGCTTTACATCATTGGAGATATCTTGTTTGCTATGTGAACTCACCTTTTGATTTAGTCTTTTGACACTTTTTTTAAGAGTTATATAAGGTAAAATTAATGGAAAATAAAACAATTAAGCTAGAAATTTACAGCCAATATGCACATAATTTGCAATACAATTTTATAAATTTTAATAAAATGCATTTCTTTAAATACAAGTGTATAAATAAAGGAAGTGTTTATATACAGGGAAAAAAAGAATAAATAATTTTTATGTCTTCTTGAAGAAGTTCATTAAGGTCCACCTGAAATAAAATTTTGAAACCTTGAAATTTTTTTAATTTGATTTGATGAACTAAATAATCAAGATAACAAGATGTGAAAACACAACTTTTAATGAGTTCATGGTTAAAAAGTTTTGGTGAAGATGTGTCTGAAAAGTTGGAAATGATTGGAGAAATAAAGAAGGGAACTTTGATATAAACAGTTTAAATTATTTAAGTTAATTTTAAAAGATTAACATGCAATGCATGTGCATAGCCAGGATTGTTTTTTAATAGCAGGATGATGGTACATGTAGTATATTTCTGCAACTTGTCATAAAATATGAAAAAGTCTTGATTATATCCTAACCCAAATGCAATTAAACATGCAAAAAAATCTCCCACGCAGGTATCTACCACCCTGACCCTTAGTCTACAAAATCATACCTGGTGATATTATCTAACATTCTTGTGCGTGGATTCATTTTCCTTATAGAAGCATAAAGAACAAAACAATTGGAAGCACATGTAATGCAGAACAGCAAACACTTTGAAAGCTGAGATTTTAAACAACTGGTCATAAAAGGGACTTTTGACCCATGGTTCTATAAATGACAAATACCGTATTGTTCTAAGTGCCCTTGCAGCTGTTAGCACCCATTCACCTATAAATTCTTTTACAAAATTAAAATTTGATATTGAGAGACATTTAATGTAGGGAGGGAAACTAGAATTAGTCATTTATTTGATTCTTAACTTTGGAAACAATTAATACATGAAACCTGATTTGACAAAATTCCTGATTTTGTCGATTGTAATAAGCATCTGGCGGTTTAGTTTTTTAAGGGCCCTGGGCGCTTAATATAAGAAATACGGTATATTTGGTTATAGTGCTGTTTTCTAATAATTAACTAAATATATTTGCGTCTTTTTTTACATGAAAATGAGTGTTTAAAGCATCGATCTAATAATTAATGTTTTTTAGATATTCAATGAATTTCTCTCTTTAAATCTAGAGAACTACATTAAGCTATTCAAACAGAAAAAAAAGGTTCCAAAAGTTTGAGTAAAAGTTAATCTACAACATCAATACTAGAAATGTTTTTGAATTCATGGTATTATTAAAAGGGGAGAGTTTCAATCGTGCAACATCTGCCATCGCAATCCACAAATCACAAACATGAAGACACTACTTTGAAATACCTCAGCCATGCATTAAAGCTCTCTGTTATGTAGGGTGAGCTATACCTACATAAAAAAGGCATACACTGAATTCTGTCATAGTTCATGCTATTATAAGGCTCTCTTCATGACAAGATATGGAATTATGTGTTTGAATACAATTAAAATCTCCATATATCATATAACTGGTTTATAAAAAGTCTTCTATGGAAATTGGTGTTTCCTGTTTTGTGTTTTCATTTTGTTTTTACTGTTGTAGCTTTTGGATTACAATGTTACTATGCATCTCTTTCAATTGTGACAATTGTATTTCCATTTAAAACCTAGTATATTTACATTTTTTTTCAAGCTTAATTCTAATAAATTGTAAAAATTCACATATTTAAAAACCAACACAGCATGCCTTTTCTTTTCAATGTAAAATTAGAACAATGAAAATATTAGCTTAAAAAAAAAGCCATTTAAAGCTCACAGAATGTTATTAGTATAAAGTCAATTCTGCTAAACATTGTTCCATAATGCTTTATTAGTAAAACATTATAAAAAGACAGAAATTGCACTTGAATCAGCTGAGCTGAGCAAAATTTCTGCAAATTTGCATATTTTATCCACAACAATCATGACAGTTAATTTCTGTGATTAAATAGTCTTGTATGGTGTCTTTCATTACATTTCAATCTTCTTCAAATTTAAATTACATGAACATAACCTCTGACCCTTTTTAACAATTTCCATTGTTTTCTGTTTCTGTTTTTTTTAATTGTATGTGCTTTTTGGCAGTCTTTGGTTTTCACAATGTATCAAACTATCTTATATTTATGTGTGTCTTGTTTTGGTATTTGTATTGCTTGCCATCATTTGAGTGGATGTGGCAATAAAGTATTATATTTCTAACATGTAATGCAGGCAAGTAAACAAAATTTACCATTCTTCTTTTTTTTAAGCAATGTTACTAAGTGTACCATTCCTTGTTTTGGATGAGAGATGTAATTTTTATTACAAAATATTTTTTCCCATGATGCCACGTGATTGTGTGTATTTGTTTTAACATACTTGGTTTCTGCTTTGTATTGCTGGGCCTCAATTTTCTGCTTCTGTTCTTCCTCTGTTTTCCTTTGTTCCTCTAGTAGCCTGGCTTCTTCTCTTTTTCTTTGTTCCTCTTTCCGATGTGCCTCTTCTTGTTGTTGCCGTCTTTCTTCCTGTAACCTGTTATGGATTTTACATATAAAGTCAAACTTGTCTTTGTTGTCACCTCTTTCAAGCATCCATTTGATTTTAAGGCCACTTTTTCCATTCCCTATTGTTTAAGATTATATAATGATTGTGCTTTATTTAAGAGGTCACTTGTCTTGAATGGTCACTTTTGCTTCTTCACAAAGGTGACCTCTTAA
The DNA here is from genome assembly GCA_032357055.1 of Geukensia granosissima. Classification (NCBI taxonomy): domain Eukaryota; kingdom Metazoa; phylum Mollusca; class Bivalvia; order Mytilida; family Mytilidae; genus Geukensia; species Geukensia granosissima. The sequence goes on along the minus strand of JAULBM010065983.1, from coordinate 2,611 downwards.
AACAAGTTCGCCTGTATATAAAAAATTTAGTTTGTTAAAAAATAAAGTGTTACAAGACTACACACCAAGCAGTGAATGCAAACAAAACCACTTTAAAATCTTTAGGCTCGAATTGTATCTAACATATATTGTGTGGTTTTATTAGTAAATCAGTAAAATGAGGATTTTTTTGTCAATATACTATGACTTTAACCTCATGAATTTTCAAACTTGCAATGTAAAATGAAAAAGTGGCCTTTAAAATCAAGTGGCTCTTTAATAAAGGTGAACATAAAGGCAAGTTGTATACATCATGCAGATGTGCATCAAGCTTTTGTATTTTGATTTTGGTTCATGGGTTTAAATGATGGGCCAAAGGATCCAATCCTTAGACAAGTGTTTTTGAAAAAAAATATACCTGGCCAATCATATATTCAAAAAGACGACAAAGTGCAATTACACTGAATAATTTATATAAAAAAATATTGCAGTGGAGTATGAAGAAACACTGTGTAACATGTGTTAGGACAGCAGGACATACTTTGCAGTTTGATGGGATAGTTTGCATCTTATTTATTTATTATAAGCTCATACAGCACTCAACTTGTTCTTACCAAATTTTATATGGGAAAATCTCTAATTTTGGATTATTTGCAAACTTTAGCAAATTGTATGCAAACGAGATGCAGTGATGAATTGATATTTATGCAACTATGCAACAACTACATGAAAAAGGGGTTTGATAGTGGGTGTGAGGGGCAGGTGGAGGGGATGGTTGGTGGAACCATCTCTAACCACTTGAGAAAAGCTGGTCATTTTGACCATTTCTAGGGATATCAGGTTGTTATGAAAACCTGATCTATAGATCCACTAACTTCAGACAATAGTTTCAAGTAGAATTGGCCTCAGTCTTTCCAACTATGCTTTATAAAATTGAAGCATAGATGTAAAATTGCTCTCTTTGGGAGTTTTGCCATCCCTCTGGGCAAAAATGGAACTTCTGGCAAAATTTGCCTGATGATTAAAAAAAAAAATATTTCCTAAGTTATGACATACGTATCAGCCTGTACTTGTAACTTAACAAAAAATGTTCAAATTTACCCATAGCTAAATGCTCAAGAGGTCCAAATAAAAAAGCCCAACCTAGGCTGAAAAAGCCACTTTTGAGACTTTTAAGGGTACATTTGTTGATTATGTTTCTAGCAAATTGGAAATATTTTATTAGTTTGTGCTTTTTCTTAGTCACAATATCTGGACACCCAACAAACTCGCACAGTTCACTGTTGGGATCTGCAGGGGATCTCAACCTAAGAAAGGCTTAAAGAATCAGGCATCTTAGGGTTTGAAAATTTATTTAGACTTTTTTACTGTTTTATTACCAAAACACCAACCTAGCTTCTTCTCTTTGCCTCTCTTCTTCCATCTGTCGCTCCAGTAACAGTCTTTGTTCTTCCTGTAACCGGAGAGCAGCTCGCCTTCTATTTTCTTTTTCTTCCTCTTCCTCCTGTCTTCGTAATTCTTCTTCATGTTGCATTCTGATCTGTTCTGCTTGTTGCTTCTTCCTGTTGTAATCTGCCTGCTGTCTCTGCAACTCCTGATAAAAATTTCAATTAGATTTAGAATGTTTTATTCTTTTATAAAATGATAGTTATTATTTGCTCTTTGTTAAATTGTACTTAAGTGCAAGTCAAATTGGAAGTAAAGCCTTTATTTTAAAATGTTATCTGGTCATACAGAAGTGATTGATTTATTTATTGGTGTTTAATGCCATATCAGAAATATTTCAGCCGTACCACTGTGGCGAGAACAAACATAATATCAAATAAAATACATACATACAGTAGTGTATACAGGTTGTAAGATTTGATGGTATATAGAAGATGTACAGCAAGAAATCCTGCTAATCAAGTTAATACATGTATCTGAATTTATTACAAGCAGGAAACAAAAGAACACAACATGAAAACAACAACTACTTCCAATTTTCACATACCAGGATTGCATAAATAATTTGAATTTTCTCAAAGATTTGTCTTCTTTTATGGTAGCTACAGGTATCTCATAATAGAGCTATAGAGAATTTATTTCTAAAATCTTCAATTCGACCTCCAGGACCCTCACAACATCACTGGTTTTTTTATGTATTTTATAATTACCCATTAGGATAATTTTTTCAGGATATTACAAATTGATCAATTTTTTTTTAAATTTGTCCAATTCTCCCCTTAAACTTATATTGAGATAACCTACTGAAAGGGGAGACAAATAGGATGGATGGAAAGCCAGAATTATCAGGAAGAAACTTGATTTAACATCAGTGCAGACAAGCAACAGTTGTTGTATATACATTTTTTAAAGATACAACTTTAGACAATAACAAATGAAAATCATGCTTGTTTTTGTAAATGCCGTAACATTTTAAATTTCTGTTTATATTATTTATTGTGGAATTTTTTTTTTTTTTTTGATATTATTCAATTTTATTTAACTTTTCCTTATTCTTAGAGAATTGTACTTAATGCCAAAAAATAATAAAAATTTATTCAAGTACAAAAATAAAAATAGGAGATGTGGCATGATTGTCCATGAGACAGCCACCCACCAAATGACAGTAGAATTTAAACTTCTACAG
>JAULBM010065982.1:0-19910 GCA_032357055.1 Geukensia granosissima | reverse complement strand
AAACAGTTTTTGAGTTATAGGCAAAAAACTTCTGTCTGACCCCTTTGTTCTATTTTTAGTAACGGCAGCCATGTTTTTCGAGGAATCAAAAATCCAAACGCACACTTTGTGCATATAATGCCAAGGAACAATCACAGCAAATCTGATTCAAATCCATTCAGTAGTTTCAGAGAAGATGATTTTTTAAGAATTGTTAACGACGGACGACGACGGACGCCAAGTGATGGTAATAGCTCACATGGCCTCTTGTCAGGTGAGCAAAAAATCAAAGAAAACAACAGCAATAACCGACGAATTATAAAATCAAATAGAAAGTCTCCCAATCCGATTAGAAAGTACCTTAATTACATTTACTGAACAAAAATACTCGCAAAGAAGATACCTCTCTAATAAATGCTCGCAGTTACTGCATGAGAGCAAGCTAAGGGTGAGACTTACCGAATAAAAAGGCTAAAGGGGCCCAAAATGCAATTTTATTTATTTTTTTACTGATCTTGATTAAGTTGAAAAAAATTACGAGAACAAAGTGTTCCAACCGTCTTCCTGCATCCCGAACAATATTACTGTTCACACGTTACCATTGTGCTAAGTTGGGCAACTTTTTTTATACCGACGTGCTGCTGTCGAATCTTGTTGTGCTTGCGAAGCTGTTTATCTGTTAGCTGTTTATTATTTTTTTTTTTTTGGTCGGCGGTGTTATACCTAATATTTTTGTGTATTTTTGTATTGTTTGTGTAGCAGGTTTCAATCATACAGATCAATTTTGACTTGCACCATATGCCAGGCGATCATAATTATTCGAGTCAACCCTGCTTTCTACTAAATAAGTATCCGCTTTCTCGATCCACAAACGAGATGGGGTGCAAAGCGAATCAGAACAGTCTAATTAAAATTAGATCTCCGCACTTGCTCCTCTTTTCTATTTGTTTTTTCCTTTGTCGCGTCGTGACCAAAGAAAAAAAAAACAAATAAAAAAGGGGAAGCGAGTGCGGTGATCTAATTTTAAAAAGATTGGAATCAGAATATCTTGATTATTTTTGTGGGGAGCAAAGCGAATCAGAAAACCTTGATTTGAAATATTAACTATTTTCAGTACAATTTTAGTAGTTAGTAAACGAAGTAGAGTTATTGTGCACATTCACCAGGATGTTACAACATGGGACTTATGTAACGGATAATGGATATGCCTATGAACATATTTTAAAACGAGCTATATATACCACGCTAAAATTTGATACAATTCTTAATTTTCTCGATTTCAGTATTTAAAATAAATTCATTACTTATTTCAAGTGAAAGAATGTGAATACCACTGTCATTGTATACAACATGTCATAAATTTCAACACTACTAGCCATATATTCACTTTTAATGGTAGTGCCAAAACTAACCCACATGGAAAGACATAAGAAAAAAAACATACCAAAATAGACCCAAAAAAAAACATTTCTGTCTACAAATACCTGCAAACGTGTTCGAGCAAAAAGGTTCAAAGTAGTGGGGAAAGTGAATTCAATCTCGTATAATAAGGTCACATCACTGTGTCCAGCATTTTACTGTGTCCAGCACTTTACTTTGTCCAGCTCTATACGGTGTCCAGCACATTATTGTGTCCAACAAAATACTGTGTCCACACTTACCCAAAGGTTTATTTGTTCACCTTTCACATGTCAACATGCTGCGGTCGTATCGTGCTGCGTTTGCGAAGCACCTGAGTTTAAACCTGGCAGGCAAGATATATTTTCTTAGGGGGAATTGAAAATCACATTCTATCATGCAAATGTAAATGTTTATTTTAAATTTTTATTCAACATGGAGAGAACATGTATATCCAATCTTCATTGTGCTGCTGCTCCATCTTTATTTATAAAATACATTTACATAAGCAAATCCTTGCCTGCTAAAATACTCTTCAAGTAGAAAAATTCATTTAATTGGTAAGGATTAGGGGTTGTTTACAGTAAATATTACCTTAGAATTATTACTTTTCATAAGTATTTGCTTGTTTTGATAGTACACAATTGCCCAATAAGTAATAAATAACAATTGTTTAAAGTTTAAAAACAAATACAATGTATACAGCATAATATTGTGCAAAAGTTGAAATATGTATTACTGTTTGTTGGTTACTTATATAAAAGAACCTCCCTATGTTATCTTCATTAAATCCTTTAATTGCATGTTCAAACTGAAACTTCAGATTTGAAATCTTAAAATGGAATTCATTTCATGGTTGAAATTGGCTAGTCAGACTGTATTTATACATCAGCTATGCTTCGAATAAATTAATACTTTTTTATGGTATGGTGCTTCCAGCGTTGTCTGCATTGGTGTATGTAGACAGTTTGGTTCCACACATTAGTAAGGCCACTCCAAATTAATTACTAGTTCTTCAGGTTCGCTTGCTCCTAAAATCATAGATTTAAAAGTTCAAAAAAGCTTTACTTGCTTCATTTTTTATCACATTTTTGAAAATTTTCATCAAATTTCCTACATATTTATTTAAAAAATATTCCTGCTCACTCCTAAAAATATACAAAAAGGCTGAAAAAAATTATAAACTGCTCTTTCTGCATCAATTTTGAAGTTTTCGCTTTATTTTTTAACATTTGCAGAAAAAAAATTAAAATTTTCGCTCGCTCGCACCTAATTTTATCATAAAAAATCTGAAGAACTAGAAATTAATTTGAAGTGGACTTACATGGTTTTTACCTTCAAGTAAAATATCTTAAAGATAAATTGTGCATAATTAACTATTTTATACACATAATTGGTGTGCATTTATAAAGGATTTTAATACACCTAAGCTTTACAAGTTGTTTCTTTATATGTTTTGTAATTTTAAATTCATACAGAAAAGTTGGTCAATACAGGTTTTCAATACACAAAGGACATGTAATTTAAATTTTGCTTCAAAATTTGATGCTGTTATCTAAAGTTAAAGATTTTATTTTATTTCAGAAACTTAAGAAAATGGATAAGAAATAAATTATATCCCCAGGAAAACGATTCTGATGTACCATTACTAACAAGTCAACAAAAACAAACCAAGAACAGAGACCGGGAAAATAAGAAACAAAAGTTACAGCAGTATTTTGCTCAACAATGTCAGCAAGAATATCAGGAATTATATCCCATGAAAGACAATCAACATAATAGATCTGTATCACCACGGAAGGAAACTTTTTACAAATCTAGACCACAAGGGTCACCAGTTCAACAGAAAGCACACAAAATATTGGTTTGTATAACAGTAACAAGAGAATGGATATAGGGGTTAGCGTATATATGCAATTGACCACTTTCACTGAATTTAACACCCTTTATTTTTATATTTTATTTTGGATCCCTTACAGAAGTACCACTGAGTTTTTTGTATATTGCCAAACAAAATAAAAAAACAATTCTTACTGTTTTCATATCCAGACAGGATGAACACTTAGACAAACTTAGTTTTATGTAGAAATATGTCATTTGAAACATTTTGCTCAGATGAAACCCAACTTTAATTGCTTGGTCTTTGGATAGACATGTTTAAAACATTTTATCTGATAAATGACTGATAGCTACACAGTGGACTTTGATCTGTTTCCATATCTTATAAAAATTCTCATTTTACAATAATTCAGGTGAGTGATAACTTGCTATTGAAACCCTTAAGTTTGAGAACATCTACCGGTATATTCAGCAAACAAAAATTGTACATGTAATAACAGGAGATATGTAATAGGTACCTGCAGTCTCTGGTTTCATAATGGTATTATACAATTATAGCTTTCGTATGAGGTCGATAGGAGGTTATACGACCAAACAGACATATATCGACTGAGGACGATATAACCTCGTATTGACCTCATATGAATGCTACAATTGTTATATTATTAATGAACTATGACAACAACTATTTTTAGCAAAACACATACTGTATGCATTGTGCAATCTACTACATGCTTATAAATAGAAATATTTGTGCAGCCTAGGAAAATACAAAGAAACACGTGATCAAGTAACAACTAATCAAAATTTCCAAAAAATAATATTATATTATATTATATTATATTATATTATATTATATTATATTATATTATATTATGTAAGTAATATTGCCCTTAAACATATCAGAAGTGACTCACAACTCGTATATATCCTGGTATGTGGTTCTCTGCTTCCTCCTCTATAAATCCAAAATATTTCTGTTATATGTTTCAAAATTATTAAAATCGGCTTTAACCCAAAAACAAACAAACAAACAGAAAATTATGTTATTACCTGACGGTATATCTCATTGTTCCTGGATTAGTGTGAAAGAAATATTTTTCTCCCTGCTCCCATCCTGGAGATTCTGAACTAACAGAAGTTAAATCTGTATTAATGTCTGACAGATTATTCACCGAAGTACAACCGGAAGTACATTGCCATTGTAGAGATGACAGGGATGGCGGCACAGTTCCGGTTTTATATAGATCCGCAGATGAGCAGTTCTGTCCACATGGTCCTGTTCCTTTCTCCCAAGTAAAACGATATGTAAATCTCACCTATAATGGATTTTGTGAAACAGAATTGTATCAAAAGCACACAGATCAATATTTAACTACAAGTTTAGCAATGTTGATTACATAGAAATAGTTCCGAAGTCTCCTAAACGTATTGCATCTAGCAGTTGTTCCTTCCGCTGAATTTGGTTTCGTTTTTTGATTTGTTTGGTTATGATTTGATTTCTTTCATATATATCTTGACAAGACAAGACAAGACAACTTTATTTCAACTTAAGTACACATTTTGGTGCTACAAGAGGATTTCAATCATATATATAAATTCATTTGCAAGACAGACAACAAATAAGTAAACATTCAATTTTAAATACAACATACTATAGAACAGAGAATGAAAGAGTAAAAACTGTACTGCAGTGAATTATGAGAAGAATTTGTTAATTCTTCTAAGAAAAGTACATAATTTTATCAAAACGTGGACATTACAAAATGAAAGAAGTCCTTGCAATTTTTGTATAGTAGGATTTTCAGTGTAATATTCCGGTAAATACTTTTCACATAACGTCTTAATCTGGTAATTATTACTGCATAAAAATAAATAATGATATTCGTCACCAACTGAATTTAAGTCGCATAGTCTTCATATTAGAACTGTCTGCACGCTTTATCACATTACCACACTGGACATGTTGTGACTTACGATTTTGAACTAATATTTAGGTAACATAAAAGTGCGGTCATTTTTTTCTAGTATGAAGGACCTTGACAACCAAACTAAATCTCTGTACATGCACAGATACTACAATTAAGTTTCTAAAAATTTAAAATTTAATTTTGTTTTTTCTAGTTATAAAGGTCCTTCAATGGGGTCCCAGGAGATAATGCTTAAATCCCTCAAAATGATTAAATTAAGCTTTAGTCTTTTTGTTCGAACATTTAGATTTGCAAAATATCAACATGTCATTTTACTTATTGAATGTCATATTTATGTAGAGAAAGAAAAAAATGAAAATTGGCATTCCAAGAGTACAAGTTCCTGATGCTTTTCACAATCTACCTAAGGTGAATGCAGTTGAGGATGTTCTTTTGATAACTCCGTGTTATAAAAAATAATCTCTCTAGTCGGATTGGGTGACATCGTGAGTTATTGCTTATATTTTCTTCGGTTTTTTGGGTACCCACTTTTACCCCATCACATGTCTCATTTGCCTGTCCCAAGTTATAAATTGTGGTTTAATGTTGTGTTACGTGTACATTTTTGATAATATTCAGCTAAGAGCAGTAATATTTTATGCGTACACTATTTTTTGGCGGGGGAGCGATTTATAGCTTTTGGCAATGAACTGTATTCCACCATTTTTGAAGGCCTTGTGAAGAACTTTGGATTTGTAAGTTTCCTCTGTTTTTCTCATGGTTGGAGTGCAGTCTCTCTCACATTTGCCCATTATTTTTCATTTTCCTATTTTAATTGTAGATTGAGATTTCCCGGAAATTGCTACGCAACATTGAAACAATTTAGGTGTAATTTCCTACACACAGACGCTAATAATTGTATGATTCTTTCACTACAACTAAATCTAATCCAATCTTTGATAATAATAAGAAATTTTAATTGATTATTTTTTTAAAGTCATATGTTATAAACATATTTTAACTATCTTCAATTTATTAAAGTGACAAATATTGTTGAGTTTATACTAAACTAGAATTAATAACAGAATATAGTTAAATTTATTTTTATTTCATGTATTGAGAGGGGTCGAATGCTTCATTCAACTGGTTTATTTAAATTTAGATGGTTTTAAACAAAATTCAAAGAAGTTGTTGCCAAAATGTATACAAAATACAAAATTACCAATGTTAAATAAATATGGAAAATTTGGGTATGCTATATGTACATTTCAAGGAGCAACCCCTCATCAGTAGCATTAGAACCGAAACACAGGAAGCCAAATATACAAAATAAGCAATTTGAAAAATTTTAAGCCATTGTCTGAAAGTTACGAAAATATGTCCAATTAGACATAAAACAGTTCATTATCAAAATATTTCCAATTTTTCATATGCTGATCATTTCCATTCATACATTCGTTGGCGATAATTTGTCGTCTTGGTCATTTTGTTTCCTGATTACTTGATGCTAACTGAACATTGAGGTTTTTTCCTGTTATTTTCAAAATAGAGTGAACATAGTAATATCAATGAATATTTCATTGGAAAACAATCATTTTTTATGGTAAAAAATAAAAATGAAATATAAAGTTAAAAATGTTGAATCTTTGATAAATGAAGAAGTTACAGGTACATTTGTAAAGAACTGCACATAATATGGCTATTATGAACAAATCTGTGGTAAGTATTAAGTTACATGTTTATTATCAAATAAAGTATTACATATGTTATCAACCTTATCTGGAGAATATTCAAGAGTATCATCATTTACAACGGAATAGATTAAGCAGATTAAAATTCGGACCTCTAAACAGTTTTAACCGTTGCCAATATTTGGGCATGGTAAGGTTAATGTCATCAGTACTTCAAATTTTAATTATCAGTTTGAAGATATTTTTAAATTCATTGCTTGAACGCTTTTGTTATCATTTGTTTAGCTTTTGCTTGAGCGTGTTTCATCTATATGTGTGGTATCAATGAAATTAAATTTAAAATATTTGACCTATATGCAATTCACTAAGCTTTTATGTATATATGTTTGTGTAATTCATAAAATGTGTTAACTAAAAGAATTAAAATTTCATGTTTTCAAGTTATAACTTCTCTGTCTTATTATTATAATTTAGAATTATTCTTTTCTAATTTGGTCCATTTGATTGATTTTATGTCGACTGAAATATTAACCGATTTTTATTCATCAACCCAAGAATGTTTGTTAAATATTTCTTATGTATTCAGGTTGAGAGCATATAAACCTGCTTCATGAATGATAATATATGAAAACTGCTTTGGCTATGTACTAGACCGAAACGCTTAATCGGATGGTATGGAAGATGACATAAGAAGATATGTCACTCTACATATAGAAACATAATTCTGACTCTCTGCCAACAAGCCATTGCTCTTACTTCTAAATGCTGATTTTTTAGGGGAGTAGAAGCAAGTACAACTTTAAAATGTTTTAATTTGATCCGGTTGGGGATCGAATCCATATACTTCCAAGCGAAACGCAAGTACGGTCGCATTACCCCAACGAGGTGGTCTGAATTCGAGGTCATGAAGATCCATAATGTCAGAGGCGAGAGGGAAAAAGGTTTTGAGGATTAGAAAAGAATAAAACCAAAGGTTAAAAAAATCTGATAAAAAGTAAATTTCCAAACTATCCTCATAATTTATGATGAACCAAATAGACACCCGAATTTTAAAACTGCTATAAAACAATGTTTGAATGCGTGTATCTCACTGCCATGAAATAACTCACTCTGTAGCAAAATTTCAATGCTGGTAATTTTCAGCACGTGAGAAAAGAACGATAAATCGATTTTAACAAAGGAAAGCAACAATTTGAAAACGAGGCGAAATAAACAAAAGGTTTTGGTCCTTGATAGCTAACTATGCAAAAGATGTTATCAAAAATCAGGGATTTACAAACCTCCTGCCGCAACAGAAAACATCCACGATGTCTTTCCTGAAGTATGACATAGTAAAGCAATTGCCTAGAGCTAGGTAAGGTTGTCAATTAAGGCTTTTATGACTGTAGAAATGATTGCATGAATGAAGGACGAGAGCATATTATGAATGATGATTTATGAATCCTGCTTTTACTTGACCGACACACTGAGCCGGATTTTTTTCCTGCTAGCTTATGAAAGCAACAGTCCAATGGAAGAATGCCACTTTAACCAGACACACTATTTTTACTCTGAGTTGACCAGTCTTTACCCTTATTTCTTAATGCTACGTGCTTAGTGGAAAAACAGCAAGTACCAATTTTAATGTTTTTAGTTTGACCTATCCGGAGATCGAACCCACGAACTTCCGCACTCTTGCAGAGCCCTCTAACAATTACACCACCGAAGCGGTTGGCTGTAGATATGTAAATACACACCAGAAAAGGCTTTAAAGATGAATTATAGCTTTACTAATTTTTTCGTAAGGTAGAAATTTTTACTTTACCTTAGTAGGTCCTGGAAATCTTAACCAATTAACACTTCCTCCAAGAAATGCTAGTTGAATTGTTGGTAAAACAAAACATATAACGATTCCATAAAGATAGAAGTTTTCTTGCATTTTACACCAAATTTGAAATAATTATAATGGAAAACGCTCACACTCAGTAAAGATATAATTATAATTGGCCTAAGTCATTGAGTTGAATAAGTGTTATTTATACAAACTTCCAGTTTTTTCATTAACTCGACTTAATAGAATATCCTAAATGATTACGATAACAATGGATGGATTTAATAGTGTTAGAATATATAGAATTGTAGTATGTACCTGTTGTTAGTTCTGACAATTGCTAACGATTCCTTCTACAAGGAATGTTTATAAAGTCTTAAATTTTTAAAATATTGGATAGAAATTTTGCGTCTTGAATTATCAGCTTTTGAAGTAAAAATGACTGAATTACGTCAGTGATAATTAAATTTTTAATAAAATTTCTCAACACATGCGTTACAACACACTGAAACATTAATCTTTTCTGTTTGTAGTAATGCAGATACACTTACCCAATATTTATTAAGATCATTTATAAATTCTTAAGCTCAACATTTCTTAATATTCATTTCGAGGGTAGATAATCAGGATTTTTTTCAATATGACCTTGATCTACAATTTAACTTTTAAGTAATAAAATAATAACTCCGAAATAGTAACACCATTAGTTATATTTTGTAATGCTTACACGATAGAAATTATTACAATACAGCATTTTCATAATGATTCTAAGTTCGGTTTATTAAATATTAAAGCCCTACATAGGTCTGCAAGTTTCAAGAACAGGTCCCCGAATTTATTCACAAGACCAGTTGTCAGACTTATTTGACATGACATTTAGCAAAAAATCGTTGACAAAAATATGCTGTATTTGTCAAAATTAAACATTTATGACTGTACAAAGGGCCTTCGAATCATATTGCATTAAGTAGTTAAACTGCTGCTGGATTGGTTTTCTGTTTCAATTTGTATATGATTTGGTACTTGTGGTTTATTAGTTTGGATTAGGTCAATGTGTGAAAACTAATAACTATTTTTTGTATGAGGCTAATAAACTGAGCCCTTCAACAATTTCGTGCCGAATACAAAAAAGTTGATATTTTTCAGACATTTACCTAATGTTGTTTGATACTGCAGCTTTAAAAATATTTAGATTACTAAAAAAATATACCTTTTTTCTGTTCCTCGATGAGCCCCTGGCTATAAAGGAAATGAAATCGACATTGTACAAAATAGGAAATAAAGTCAACAGTAAATGGTCCAGCTGCAGTATAAAATTCTATATTTTGTTCTTTTGCTACTGATAAGAGATTATTACCAGACAAACGACTTGTAATTTATAACATAATGCTATATTTGTTTACAGAGCTGTCCGGTGTGTTGGCGCACCTAAGAAATCATTGTTAATTGTATGTATTTGAATAGACCTGTTTAAAAACTAACAAAAATTAAAAACTGTCATTTTCAAATCTCTTTAATTAAAGGATCAACACAGTGACTCTCGAAACCGGCTGTAGCAATGGACGACAAGGATTTTTTAGATGATTTCATTAGTTTTGTATCCAATGTTGGCTCCTTGTCCTCTTGCAAAATCAATCAAAGTCACTTTCAGTGAATATTAACCAAAAGGTCAGAATTAAAAGTCGTAAAACATTGAATAATTCAATGATATCAAAACTAAATTGCGGAAAACTGTCGTTTACTTTAACATATCCTTTTGATTTAACCCTATCTGATTGCACGTTTAATATCTTCGTTCTTGTTTTTGTTCTGTATAAATAGGGTAAAAAGCTTTGTTTAACTGCATAAGTAGTTACTGTTTTATTTTGCCTTAAAAGTATTTCTGTATAAAAGAATTTTCAGTTCCAAACATTATTTACCAAATATGTATGCATAAGCTTATTGTTTGTGTCAGCATGTTTTTAAAAATATTTGAAAATTAATTTTTCATCATTTCCAAAGAAGAAGCTAAAATACGAAATATGTCTATTTCTAAAATTAAGCAGTTTTCTTTAAAAATTACATCAATTACTTTGCAAAATAAATTTTATCGAATTTCCCATTATGGTCATTTATATTTTAAAATTCTAAATGAATTGTCTGGCTGATGTGCTTAAATTTCGCGGATTTTATGATTGCTCATGAAGAATTCTCGGGTAATATTAACATTAGTAGAACATCATCCCAAAAATGTATATAAATAGTCTCAAGTTTACCCTTGTGGGTCCAGGCTGAGGAAACTTGAACCAGTTGATTGTTCCACCAAGAAAAGTTTGACTGGAGATCTGAACACTCATCAAACAAATAATCCCGAACAGTATCATATTTTGAAAATCAAAGGAGATGCTCCCTGTGCAATGTTTTATGAGAATGTGGCTTTTACGGATTGCAGTTGTTATAATGTACAGAACAGAATGTACATACGGATTGCAGAACAATGTTTACATTATTTCATGGTATATATGAATTTATTAAAAAGGATTAAAGTTCATAACTCATCAAAGAGAAAGAACAATATATTGTTTAACTTACTTGTTTCATAACGTGTCTATTTCTTAATAAACTTGGAATGTACGAGAAGTCTGAATATCAGATATTCTCTTGTTTAACCTTTATCCTTAATCCCATTGCACTTGTCGCACAGATTTTATCATTAGGTTGAAATGTTTAAATATAAGGTAAATATGGGGTATTTTTCTTATCAGCCAGTTTTTTTTTATCGGAGACGTTTATATCGACCGAAGAACTTTGGCCAGTGCCAAAGCACGTAGTAAAGACTATCGTATTAGCACAACAAATGTAATTTCTATATACATGATATACATTATAAATTGCACTTAACATCTTTGGTGACCTTGTGTTATAAGCGAGCGAAGCTCGCTCTTTATGATAAAGGAGTGGTTTCAGAAGTGACTCCAATATTCTACAGTGTTGGCAGCAGACGAGATAGGTACGAGATTTGGAAGAGACTTGGAGATTGGTCCTGAAAATGACCGAAGGTCTGACCAATGACCAAAAACTGCCGTCTGACATTTTTACGCTCGCTTTTAAGGTAGCACCATCATCATATTAATTTGTATTTGAAGATTAGTTGTATAACTAACTGTGTAACCCTCTCAAAGTTCTAAAGGTACAGGTATCTACATTGTGTAGTTTATAATCATAACAATGAAGTCTGTTGTAATCTATATAGTTTGTTGAGGTGTTTTGGAATTTTGTGTAACTATTTTGTTACCGGTTTAAAAAGTATATATAGCCTTACTACGGTAACTTCTTGCCATATTGTGGCATGTCTTGTTTAATGATATGAACGATCGTTTTTATGCGATTTAAGTTAATCCCTACCGGGATTTGAATCCGGGAGCGATTTAAGTTAGTAAAATTCACCAACATCGTAGGTGCACATATGCTAAGACACGCAAGATTTACGGTGATACATTACCATGCTTAAAACAATTAAAACATAAGGTAAAGCGTAGGGCCTAAATTTAGTCGTTTCTTGAACCTTTTATTGTTTTGTTCCGTTTAACCTGTTACCGTACGAAAACGATAATTGGATCCAGTAACTTGACAGAATGTCTTCTATATTCTTATTGGTTATTTAATTGTCGATTGGCCAATAGAAAAGCATTTGACAATGATAATAACTTGTTAAAAATTTTACCGTAAATAACTCACAAATACGCCCTACCACCAACAAAATATTTAAAATTGTCTATCACTGCACCCATAACTGGGATGAATAATCACCAAATTACAAAAAAAAAAAAATAATAATAATAATAATAATAAAATGAATGAATATTTAACATAATACTACAGTTATTCATAACCTTATATATTTTTTTATATATTTTTCCAAACATATTCATTCAAGTGATTTTGGCATGTGTTGTGTTGTTATTTAAAATCAATTTGCCGCGTTCTTACATAAGACTGAGAACAAAAAACACACGTGTCTCTTGTTCCCAGTCAGAGACATATAATACAACTGTAGTAACAGTGATATCATTTCACTTACACGTACTTCAATGGAATTCCCGATTTAATTCCACGTTTTTTACAACAGTTCTCAAGATAATTTTGTACAGTCAGTGACATATAATACAACATTGTATTATATGCCTCTGGTACAGTACATGTAGCTGCATTTTTATTTCATTGCCATTCTTGTATGTTATGGTGTCTTCAGAGAATAAATGTACTGTAGATGGAACTGTGAAACTCGATGGATTGTAATTTTTATTATAAAGGAAAAGACACGGTCCCAGAATTGAACTTTGAAGAATAACTGACTCAGATGAAACTTCCTTTTCTCTACACACTTGAATTTCTGCCGTATCAGGGATGTCACTTGATCATATTCCAGTGCATTGGCAAAAACCATTTTTACTTTTTATAACTTTACATAT
This sequence comes from Geukensia granosissima, assembly GCA_032357055.1. Classification (NCBI taxonomy): domain Eukaryota; kingdom Metazoa; phylum Mollusca; class Bivalvia; order Mytilida; family Mytilidae; genus Geukensia; species Geukensia granosissima. Next base: position 6,832 of record JAULBM010065982.1, on the reverse strand, counting down.
TTCTCGTCATTCTGTCAAATCAGGGACATACAATGTATGTACATATGTGTAAATAAGGCCTCTAGTCAAATTTTATAGAAAACACTAACTCGTTCCTTGATTTTACAAAATTACATATATACAGAATCTTTTAAATTTATAATGAGTCTATAATATGGCAATCTTCATATCGTTTTGTATTCTGGTCTGGCTTGTTGTTCTAATGCCAAATCACTTCATTTTCAAAGCAAGTGATCTACAGGCATGCACCTTAAATGTTTAAATTACATCAAGATATCAATGTGAAGCTCCTTCTTTCTCTTAGAATAAGTGTTTAAGTGTTATAATATACTTTTTTCATTTATCTTAGCCATAAGACATACGAATGCATCTTTTAACTACAAAGATTTTCCACGAACAGTAGGAATAAATTTTGGATGTAAACTTGGACGCCAGAATTTTGGGGCTTACATTATAAAAAAAAACCTTTTTATTTTGTGTGTTACAAATTTTTCCCAATAATCAAACGAATAATATAAAAATGGTATTATTTCTGTACTCCAAATAACAAACACTTGATTTGCAAGCACATTTAACAAATAGCCCAAACTTTATACTGAGCAGCCATTAATATCAATTTAAAGCAATAACAAAGAATATTAAAAGATGTACATCTCTGCGACATTGACTGCATTTCTCGAGCTGCATTTACACTGAATCCAACACCAGTACAAAATGAAATTCAATAGAATTTTTTAGATATAGTGTTTAAGACACAGACACGAACTGGTTTATAATTTTCTTAACATTGTCTTTGGAACAGGAGCAGCATGCGCTTCTGTAAGCGACGAGAATGATTGATAATGAAAAATGTAATTTTTTACAATATCAGTGCAGTGCTTAACCATGGAAGTATTATGCATTGTCAATATATAATACTTCTATGCTCAATCGAAGTACAGAAACGTACAACTTTGTTCTTGCTTGATTTTGATGAAATAATGTTTGTTTATAAACCTGAAATAATTCTCACGTGTGTCACTGAGTTTTAATTTGGGATTTGTACATGAACTCTTTGATACCTTTCCGATGATTTCAAAGGAAGGTAAACATTTTCAATTTTAATCCGATTTCATTGAAAATCTTGTCATACTTATATTTTATTTTTTATTTCTGAACCGATTTTAATAAAATAGTTGTAAAATAAAGATTTATGCTTTTTGTGAAGGTAGTTCAATTTTCATGAAGATCTATATGGAATTTAAGTCTACTTTGAATATTTTAAAATTATGTACAAATGTCACGTTATTCGATATATTAAAGTGTATTTTAGTGATTTCTCCGTCTAGCAACTTTATTTATTGATTTTTGGTCACGACAAAGATAACGATAATACGTTCTATATTCCACTATCGTTTTTGTAAAATATTACAGTTTGATTTTACACATTAGTTTATATATATATAATATATCAAATAGGATGATTATATTTTCTCTATATAAATATTTATGTAGTTCATGAGAAAAAAATTTATTTACAACTTCCATGCAAGGGAAAAAGTTCGCTTCTCTCTCAATTTACCCGTACTCATGTATGAGTATTCACTTTTTTGAGTAATTCTTCCCGTTAACCAGGACAGGTCCAATCTAAGGTACAGGATAAAGATACCCAATAAAGCCGATCTAGGACTCTGCTATAATAGTCTAGCTAATCAAGTATAAAATCGATAATCACTTCATTCGTTACTTCATTGACCATCATAATGAACACATCTTTGAAATATCAGTATATAAAACTGAACGGCGAAATATTTACTACAATCAACCAATAATTTATGCCTACGCATGTCAGTCTCATTGGATTTTTTAAATTCTGAAAGGCATTTCTTAGGATAATTGAATTCGAGTGCACCTCGCATACGAGTGTACCTTTTATCTGTAATAAACGGAATCCCCCAAAATTTGGTAAACCCAGAACTTTATTTTTCCGACGTCTGTTTGAAAGCCGCGTTTTTATTTTGTTTTTTTTTTGTTATGTTTTTTTTTTTAATTTTTATTATTATTTTTTTTTATGTGAGAGGCGAAAAACTCTCTTACAGAATGAACATTTGAAGCCCTAGTTGCAGACGTATGATAATTTCAAATGAACAACCAACATTTCTGATCTTATATTTTTTGCAGATAAACATACCAGCTTCATATTTCCGTGAGTGTATATATATGTCTCTGATTTAAAGGATCAGAAATAAACTCTGATCTGGAAATGTATCTTTCAAATCCATCGAGTGTGTATTGTCCCTGTATGTGGCTACTAAGCGGTTATCAGTTGATTCTTTGGAACCCTCTACCCTAAATATATATTGCTGCAGAAAACAACCGATTGAGAAAAAACTGTCCAAGAATAATTTCATATCTTTCCACAGTTCTGCTTGACGAGATGTGATAAAGGGGAAATACGGTAACTAAACCAGCGCCATCTACTAACAATGCGAGTTTCACTTTCCTTTTAGCGCCATGTCGGACAGCGGATCGGATTGTTGTGACGAACCATGGATTGCTTATAGGGAGCGGGATGAATGGAAAGATATAGCTCCCGTTCCACAAGATGATGGACCACACCCAGTGGTACAGATAGCATACTCGGACAAATGTAAGTCTGACATGTTACCAATTTCTGTAATTTATGTTAAACATGTTGTGTCTAAAGGCAGACACATGTGTCGCCTACACTAGGGGATGAGGTGGGAGTGAAAGTTATTAACGTCCTACGCAACAAATGTTAAGTATTTAAACGCGGACGTCGCGGAAGACACCAGTAGTCTTCCCTTGCAGCAATGTTGCTTGATGTTTTTAGTGAAATAATACTGGGCTGGAGGTGGTAAACTAAAAAAGAGAACTTGTGAAATGCTTTTTTTTGCACCAAAATATAAATATTGACCACTTGATGGAAACAGATGGAAAGCGAATGCTTCCAAATGTTTAACTCCTCAGGTTTTTGTAGTCATTGGTAACAAATAAGCCTACCTTTATTTGTGACGATCTGGCTACTCTTTTATACATTTTTTGTCTAAAATAGTTATTACTTTAGCTGTTTAAGCCAAGAAAAAAATCTATGTGTTTCCAATCACTGCACCCTGGAAAAAAACCCAGGGAATATTAAAGTAGGGTAATACTTCGCTTTTTGTTTCAATTTTGGCATGAAAAATATTTTTGGTATGTGAACTAAGCACAAGTTGGACATTAGGCTTTAAATGTGTCATATTCAAAACTTGTGTCATTCGAAAGAGGAAATTCCAACAAGTACATTGCTGTATCAAAATTTCTATATATCATTTTTCGTTGAAGCAAGGAAAGCATAGCACTGTTTCTGTTATATTCACAAACTGTTCATTTTCCTAAACAGGACCAAAGTTTATCATTTGATTAAATGCCTCTTTTTTCCCAACGTTTTCTTTAATTTATAATCATGTCAAAGATCATAAAAATGTCTAAAACTTGATATATATTTTATTGCATTAGTTTAAGTAAATGAGTTAAATTAAAAGTGTAAAGTTCAGCAATTTTATTGATATCTCTGAATGCAATGATGACTGATAATTGATAGACATGCCAATTCACAAAATATGTTGCAGTAAAACATACATACTTCTGTGTTAATCAGAATTGTAAATTTATATTTGATTTGAACATTAAGTGAGTAATATTTTTCAAATCTACAGACTTTCCTCCTTAAGAGGGTATTTTAAAAAAATTTTCTCTTGTTTTTTTTTTCCCCAAAGTTATTGCCGAAAATCTGCAGCAAGCCATAGTTTTTATGTTATGTATAAGAGAAATACTACTAGACATTATTTTCTGTTTCATTTGTTCCTGGCTGCCCCCTTACAATTTGAATTAAGTAAATATTTGTTTCTTAGTTTAGAATCTCCCATTATGATTAATTCTATTCCCCCCTTACAATTTACGTTAAATATCACTTCACATCAAATGGCCGTCATCTTAAAAAATGTCTTTTCTTTTATCTTGCAACAAAATTAAGGAAAGTGGTTGGTGATAGTGGCAGGGTGCTTTATTGGATGACAAAGTTACATATGTAAATATTCCCTTTTTCCATCAGCCTTTAATAAAAAAATCAATCTTGTCTGGCTTGCTTTTGAAGTTTTACTGGGTGTTTCAGTCTTCTGGGTGTTGTTTTTTGTTGTGTATTGAATGTTTCAACTAGTCAGTCTACTTTCAGGTCATGTTCTGTCAGGGCAATTTAATGTTTTGATGCCAAGTTTCTGCCAATTGTTCTTTTCCTTTCAATGAAACTAAAATATACATCCATTTGACAAAGTTTACCTTCCATACACCATCTCTGAAAATTCACAGATTTCTTTTTAGTCCTACATTTGTAGGTACTGAACTGGTCACAAATAACTGGGGTCCTGTTCCAAATGTGGTCAAAGTTGTGAAATTAGCCTGCCTTTGAAGAAAAAAGTTTTTTCTTTTGTATATGCTTATTAATAAAAAAACATGAAAAAATGTTGTTGAATAAACAATGAATTTATTGATTTCTTCTGTGAAACTTACATAGAGATGCCTACAAATAATGGGAGACTAATCTTACATGTATGTGAATCAACTTCCACGCAAGGGCAGTCCCAGCCAAACTCAAAAATTTTTTACTGGACAGGAGGTCCTGTAACTGTTCAACTTTTACTGGACCTCCTATTACGTTAAAAAAAATTGACCATACATGTACATCAGCAAAACAAGGAAAACTTTAAATCCTCGAATACATGCAGATATTTAAACCATTCGATAGTGGAGTGTTTCGTTTTATAAAATTTGACTGTCTCGTTTCTAAAATGAATTTTGATTGGGCGATTTAAGTAAGCAGATTTGTATTGGGTTGTAATTTATAGCGATATTTTATTTTAGGTAAGGGTACTTCTGCAAAATTTTAAATACCGCGATCAAAAACAGTTTAGTTTACAGTTTTCTCTCTGAGTTGTGTTTAATCATCATAGCACCTGTGAATATTTCACCGGTCAGGAGGTCTTGATAACATTGGAATTGTACCGGACCTTCAATTTTTTTTACTGGTCATGACCGTCGATCTGGTAGAGTTTGGCTGGGACTGAAGGGGAAAAGTTCGCTTCTCTCTCAATTTACCCTTGCATTCAGCGCCTCATACGTTTATGATGTGACGAAAAACATTGAATTGTGACAACAAAGAATTTAAAATCTCTCATGATGTTTATTTACTACAGAAGTCAAAAGTAAAAAAATATTTTGTTTCAAACTAAATAATTATAAGTGACAATAAGGAATAATATGAAGAACAATAACTATTTCCTAAAATATTTGAAATAAACAAGTTGCTTTTTTGTTGCGGATGACTACTAATTGCAAGATCTTGCTATTGTAAGTTAGGCTGAATGCAGAGACGTACTCATGTAAGATTATTCATACATCGAAGCGTCTCTGCGACGGAGATTGACATGAGTACGTCTCTGCATTCTGCCATGCTCACAATAGCAAGATTTTGCAATTAGTAGTTATTAGATGTTTTTCGTCACGTTAAAGGCGTATGAAGCGCTGAATGCAAGGGTAAACTGAGAGAGAAGCGAACTTATCACCTTGCGAAGAAGTTGATTTCCCATTGGAATCATTTTTCATTTATATTGACAACTGGTTGTTAGAATTGACTTAGCATCTTACATCCCGAAGCTAAAAACTTGGTATAAAGTTCTATGAACTTTTCAAATTCTGCTCGTTTGAGTAAAATTGTTTTTTATGTTCTTATAAACTTTCCATTATGCCTTGCTTATACTTTAAAATTTTGTAGGAGGTATAGAACTTCTTGAGAATAATATATGAATTCAAATTAAGGCACTTTGAAATTCAGTTTCAGTCAACAATCCAATCAATATGAGACTCGGAGGTATACAAACAAAGCATACAAAATAATTTTGATGGGCAGGTTGAACTTCCAGTTTTAAACCATCAGCTGAATTTTGCTTCCTATTTCAATTTGTTTGGATATGAGGTTCTGTTGCTACTGATGAAGTGTAACTCCTTGCAATGCGTATATATAACATTTAAAAATCCTCAATAATTATTCAACATTGGTAAACTTTTAGTTTAGTTAAATATGATATATTCGTTTCTTTTCAGATCTTACTAATACATTTTGCCTTTGATAATAGTTTTTCAAAGAACTAGATAAGATTATTCTTATATATAACTCAGAAATAATTACAAATTAAATAACTGTTTTGTCTTATTGGACTATGCACTATTGATCTCTCACATTGGTATTCTACACTGGAATTGCAAAATTCTGTCTAATAACATTTGAGATCAATGTTTGTATTTATTTTTATTGCTTTATACAAATATTTAAACAAGGGAATTGATAACCTTTGGGAAACAATCATGAACTGTCGAAGCTTATAAAACATATTTTGGAGTTTTTATATTCTATTAAGAACTATATTGAAAGAAATGAACAAAATGTGAATACATATACAATATTAGGTCAATGTTTTTTATAATTTTTTTGTATGAGGCTAAGAAACTGGGAAGGGCGAGGTTAACCTAGCCCTTCAACAGTTTCGTGCCGAATACAAAGTAGTTAATATTTTTCAGACATTGACCTAATATTGTTTTTATACTGCAGCTATAAATTTCTTTTGTCCCTCAATGAGCCCCTGGCTATATCAGGCAAATGAAATCGACATTGTTACATCATTGTACATTGTACAAAATATCACTTTGTTACTTTATTTAGGAAATAAAGTCAACAGGAAATGGTCCATCTGCAGTATAAATAATTATATCGTTATGAAGATACTAACATAGAAATAAA
>JAULBM010065971.1:0-10184 GCA_032357055.1 Geukensia granosissima | reverse complement strand
CTTTTCATTTCGTCGAAATGACGAAAAGTATTTAAGAAAAAGAAATGAATTATTAAAAGACGATTATTAAACAGCACATTCACAACAACTTATTATTATGTCACAAAATCTAAAATTTGAGCCAAATATTGGGCTTAACGTACCTACTCCTTTTAAAGCGTACAGAAGTTCATTGATATCGTTTATTTGTTATTTTTTTCGTTAAATTCTTTACAATTTTCCTTTTTTGAACTACAGAAAAAGTTAAAAATACAAAAGTGGCTATCAAGGTCCATCAGTAAAAATAAGGGAAAAACATGAACACTAAAGTGTCAACAAAACCAAACAAAATCACAAATAACACAAAGAACATGCGGTTGTTTGATTGAATGTTGCTTAACGACCCGTGGCAAATATTGCTTCCATATTGAAGTCGAGAGCATATAAACAATGTTGAATGCGCGAAATTTTTAATGAGACCTCATTTGTACTGGACGGACAAAATGAGCCGGGTTTTTAACGTTCTTACTCAGGAAAGCAACAGTTTACAAGAAGACATTATCCCTTTATCAAGAAACACTTTTCTGATTCTGGCTGGTCTAGTCTTTGCTCTTGCTCCTTAATGCTGTGGGCTTAGTGGGGAGCAGCAAATACCAATTTAAATATCTTTAGTTCGACCCGGCTGAGGTTAAAATCAACAACCTTCAAAATTCGAGAATAGCACGCTAACCTTTGCACCTTCGAGGCGATCGAGAGCACAAAAATTAAGCATAAATCCTAGGAAAAACCAAGAGGTTCTTCAGTGTTCCGAAAGTGTAAGTGTTTCCTGTTCTTCTTTGTAGCCCGAAATGTCACTAATATATATATCAAATTATAATAATTTTATCCCCGCGCAAACGTGGTTCCGTTAAGGTGACATTTCCTGTTGAAAACGCAGTGCTGAAGAGGTGTGAACTCTATATTATATATAAGGAACAAACAGGTGCAATTAATTGGCATGTTTTGCTAATTTGATTCATTTCTCTACCAACGTTGACCTGAAATTTTTTGATAACTCAACGATTGTTAAAATAATTTTGGATTATAAGGTTGATAATGTTTTCAAAGTACTCTTTAGTAAGTGACACTTCATTTCTAACACCGAGAGCTATTTACGTGCATTAATGACATAAACATTTTAAGAAAGGGTCCCGAAATTACTCCATTTTGAGCTTTATTGAAGAGATTGTTCGCAACTTTGTGATAATGAGCAAAATATATACCATTTAATGTGAAACATCATCACAATTAGAATGGACCCAGCGCAGTCCAGGATAGCGCTGGCGTTGGGGGCTACCAGGTCATCAAAACGAAAGCCTTGCCTTGGACCATAATGGATGACATGTTTTGATAATACCACGCTCCATATACGTAAAGATCATTTCTGTAAATGTAACGCCGCTACAAAAGGCTAAAGTTTTTGTCCCTACCCATCCCTCCCTTCTCCCTGTGCCCTGTGGTGCGCCAGTCACTCACACTTGCGATAAATTTGATAATTATGGAATTGTTCTCGTCCTAAATTTGCAAGAATATTTGCCACTGGACGTTAAACAACTAACAATAATTCAATCACAATTACAAAGTCAAATAGACCAATCTCATAGAGAACTACAGAACGACGCAGTTTTCCTTGTAGCAAAGACATTAACCATTAGCCATAACAATCCCTCTTCTTGTTTGAATGAGTCGATTCCAGCTTATCTATAAACCATGTGTGGGTTTTACCATTTTTTATAGAATGGCGTCATCAGTACAGCAACATCTTTTACTTTTTAAAAAATAATTCTAAAAAGCGACAGGTTTCGTCCACGTTTGGAATGTATACTGCAAGTTTTCCAGACATATGGCTTTAAAATTTTCTACAACAATTATGGGATAGCGCATATTTCTTTTTTACAACAAAGGTTTCTATAAACCTGTCTGTCAATTCAAAGCATCTTACTTTTTCACATGTCTAGAATTCAACTGCGTAAGCAAATAAATTATTTTTTTAAAGACGCAACAATCTGTTTAAAGCTCTTATTGATTTATATCATGAAAAAAAAAAACACTGGCATAAGCAAATTTAAAAAAAAACTTGCGAATGATACATCTATATAAACTCTTGTCTCCGTAAACCAACACAGAGTTCTAGTGATATAAGCACAATGTTGTGTTCCAAAATTCTCTTGGTCAGTTTGTGTTTTGTTTACATGAGAAGAGGCCTGGCGGGGGCAGCTGGTGATAAGTCAACTGAAACCAAGGGTAAGTAAATTCATTTTATTGCAATAGTTATTTTCGACGTAAAACGTAAGCAATCGTTAGCGTGCAATATTTCACGATATTGCACCCAGTGCAATATTGCACTGAATAGTTTAAAATTCATGTTATAACATTTTAACGGTTTTGTCATACAATAAAGGAGTTATTGCAGGAATATTGATGAATATTGTCCCTCCTAGATTATTAATTGCACTCCAAAGCTCGTGCAATATAATTTTCTGCTCTGGATAATATTCATCAATATTCGTGCAATAACCCAGTTAATTGAAACTGTTCAACACCTTCTTGTTGTATTCATAAAGTTATATTTTATAAATGGCCAGTGAGACTTCTTTTGAAAATATAGATTTTATTTTTCCCAATCTAACTGAAAATTCTATCATTGTTGCCCCCACTTCATTTTGTATTAAGACGTTCTGAGGAATAGCCGTGTTCTTTCTATTGAAATGCGACAGCGTTACCTTTATAGCGTTTCCTGAATACCTAAAGATAAAATCAGACAAGAGGATGTGAACGTTAGCATTTTCTGTTGAAAGGTGAAATGCAAAATTGGCTTATACGATATTTCTTTTAAAATTGGTAACAAGCATACCATTGAAATCTTTTTTTCTATTTCTCCGTTAGCTTTATTTCAAAAAATGATATAACTATGAACAGTAACTGTTTAAACGTATAATACTTTATAAATGTACCATACAAAAACGAGTTGCGTTTAACTCGCATCGCACGTGATAAGGTTTGTCAAATACATGCCTTACGTCGGTGGTTCTGTCCGGGTACTCCAGCTTCCTCCGTCAGTAAACTGACCGCCGCGATATGACCCCATTAAACAAACAAACAAACCTTTTTAAAAATACCAATGTTGAATACATATTGAAAATTTGGTATAAGCTATATGTACATTTCAAGAAGTAAGCCCTCAACCGAAACATAGGGAGTCAAAGATCCAAACATAGCAACAGAAGACTCAAATCCAAACAAATCGAAAGGGGAAGCTTTATCCAATGACAGGGACGATTACTAAGTGCAATACTTTTCGAAGCCTTTCCGTATTTTTATTGCCTTAGAATTTTAACAAATGCAGCAAATTTCTGTAAAACATTGTTTTATAAACTAGTTAAATAAACAATGTCACAAAATATGACATCAAATACTCAGAACATCTGAATTGTAAAAGATGTCGCAGTCGAAGCTGTCTTCTAATTTCATCTTTTATCTGACATTAAACTCTAGAAAAGAAAACTTTAGTCGTGTCTTGTTACCCGAGAACATTGATTTGATTGCATCCGTTAAATGAAGCAAATTTGCAAAGTGAAAAAAATTAACATTACATCCTATCAGGAAATTTTTTATTTCAAGTTAAAATGAATGTTTAAATACAGCTTCAGCTGTGGCAAAAATAATTCCATTGACATATAATATGATATATTTCATTGTTAAACTCACTTTTGTTGTGGCAAACTTCATTTGATATACTATAGTAGCTGACTCTGTAAGTTTCAAATTCAATAAACTACTAAAGGAAGCGAAATTACAAAGATTCGTATTCTAGTTTAATCAATCATTATGCATTAATTATCAATAGTAACTACTTTTTAATTGGAGTGCGCAAGAAAAGGCGAATAGTTTCGATTGCATTTATCATGTCATTTCAGGACACCCATTTAAGCTCAATAAACGGCATACAATAGATTTCCAGACACTTCAAGAAGAGGCTGATCTCTCAAGAACCCAAGGTCCTGACGAATGCTTAGTAGAACTGGCAAGTTATCTAACAGAGTCTGGATATGTTCCCACCGTAATAGGTGTATTAAGAGGTAAGATGTTATATGATAGTATTCCATAAAATATTCAATCAGATCATGCTTAAGGACGGTTTTAAATAAGCATTTTCTACAAGGAATTTAAGATGTCCAACATTAAAGCAGTAAAGAAGGAAATGTTGCACATAATTTTTAAGTTAATTAAAAACAGATAAAATTATTCAGTATTAATGCTATAAATTACGTTTTATTTAATTGAATTTTTCACACTTTGATGTGGTTTTAGAAATTTAACTCATCAAACCTATTATAAAATAGCAAACGTTTCACAGCGAGACAAATTTTGAATATTTCGGAATTTCTGTTGATCTTCTTTTTTCGTCTTCATTCAAATGGAAAACGCGTATCTTTAATATGGTTTTTTGATAATGCCAATTTTTGTGTCGCATGCTTTTAGCATAGCGACATAAAGGGATCACTCTATCTTCTTGCGTCCGCGTCGTCAGCGTCACACTTTCTAATCCACTACTACTCTTAAACCACTGAAAAGATTTTAACCAAACTTTCACTCAATCTTTATTATGAGGTATTGTTGCACGTCCTGTTTTATTTTTTCAAAAAATTCATTATTCTAAATTTTGCTGCAATTTTTACTTATAAAATGCAGTGAAAAGGGGGGTGCCGTTTCTAATCCGCTACTCCTCTTTAACCACTCAATAGAAACTAAACAAACTTTCACAGATTCTTTATCAATGAATGTAGTAATGCATTTTATATTATATTTTCCCAAGAATTCCGTTCAGTAAATTCTTTGTGCAAATTTGAGTTGCAGTATGCTGAAAAGGGGAAGCAAACTGTTTTAATCCGCTTAAAAAAATGAACCAAGAAAATCAATATTTTTCGCTGCAGTTTTGACCTACAAAATGCAGTGAGAAAAAGGCGAGTGCCATTTCAAATCTTCGACTCCTCCTAAACCATTTATTAAATAGAAATTAAACAAATTTTCAGATACTCTTTATCAATAGATTTAGTATTGCACCTCCTCTTTTATACTCACAGGAATTCAATGCTGTAAATTCTTACTGAAATTTTGACTTGCATAATGCTGAAAAGAGGTGGTAATAAGTGGTATCCAATACTAAATTGTCATAAAAGTACACCTTATGAAATTTAATCCAGAAAAGCACTTTGTACGCAGAAAAATATAAATAAGAAATGGATTGCCGTCTTTCCGGCACATTCGAGTAGCGTATATCTAACGCTGAGCCGAATTATGATGTAAACAAGAAGGGTGGGTGACTGATTTTCATTTTTGTGTAAGCTTCAGAGCGAAATGGTTACATTATAATCAGCATATATTTCTTTTCGTCCATGCAAATATGTTTTGTCGTTTGTGTATAGCTCAACGTGAATGTATTTTTATTTGAATTTTATGTTATATACTTCTATTTACAAAATGTAACGTTTCCAACATTGGTCTGGTAGAACATTATTTACAACTCGCAATGTAGATAAAATTTCAGCTTAAAACTGTTTGTAGTTCTGTTATAATTAAGATGATTTCGATGACAACAATTCATCAGTGGATATAATTTACAGGGGATGATGGATACATTTACAGGGGATGATGGATACATTTTGGGATATATCTAACGTGGAGCAGATGAGAAACATTCTCTACTGAAAAAGTTAAATATAGAACTAGCAAACCTCTAAAACTGTCCAAATATACAAATATGATGTACATTAGTATTAAAAAACATGTTACAGAAGAAGTGAATAATAATGAACTTTCAAACCTTTTAATTTAAAAGAAATGTACTCCTATCGTATATTCAAAACTTCTAGGATCTGATTTTATCTTTAATCAAAACAAACTTGAAGACTTTTAACTACTATTGAATATTCTGAATTTGATTATCGTTCGGACCGAGTGATGTTTCAAACTCCTTTTCAGCATATTGAACCGTTTTTAAAGGGACGTCCGTTGGTTGGGCGGGACGTTTTAATACTCAACCACTTCAAAAGTAGCCGGGGTTTAAAATAGGCTACTCGCTTTCTCCACAAGGGTTAGATCTCCCGGTGACCAGAATGAGCTACCGTTGGTTGAGTCATATATAAATTATCAACCGGTCTCGATGGAAATTTAATTTAAACATATTTTATTGTTCAAATAAACAAACGGATAAGACACAAGTTTTACAACTTATTAACGTCTTCTCCAAAAATATATAATATACACATAAATGAACAGTTATTTACATAGAATAGATATTTTTTAATAAAGCAAAGCAAAGGCATAAACAGTAATTTAAAAAATGTGCTTATTACGCATTAACGATACTAGTTTGATCGATGGAAATGTTACCGCCGTGTTGGGAAATGGCCACGCTCTCAACATTTTAAAGAACCTTTTGCAACAGCTCATAATTTCCAGCCCCTACCCTACTACTAACAGTTTGGCATCCTGTGACTAGAAAACTCCCCGGCCTGACCCACAATCCATCACATTAATAACTTACTGTTTGATAACTGGTTATCGTCCTGAATATGCATGAAATGTTTGCCACTGGACGTGAAGCATCAATCAATCTATCTACTGTGAGACGGCAACGACTATTGACAAACATTTTTAGATTTACATCGAAATGCAGTACAGATGCAGTAAATTATAGAGAACTTTTGTTTTAAAATTAAGATAAAGAATGTTGAAACGGGCAATTACTTATGATACTACTGCTCAGAACGCGTTTTCGAGGATGACCAAATCTATTATATTTGAGCGCATGTACAAAGACAAAATGTTCATATACAGACCAAAAACATAAGAAAGCCAAACATTGTACAATGAAGTAATCATATCCTAACCGAAATAGGCAGTTCAATTTCTCAGGAAAGACATCTAGAATATGCAATACAAGGAACTAGGCCTTATTTCAGGGATTTAAGGATGTTCACTGTTCATGTTCAGCCATTTTGGTCAGATTTTTCGAACTCCTCTAGTTTTATCTATTTCATACAATTTATTTTTTTTACCCCTACTATTCTTTCCATATTTTTTCATTAAACACACTTGCAAATGTCATCTGAAAAGCGTTTGTTAAATTCTAGTTATTTCTTCTTGAGATTTATGGACAGAACCTACAAAGGGAAAACCTATGAAAAATCAAGAGAAATCCCTTCCCGCCAGATTTTCCAAAGCTTCTATCTAAAAAAAAGAGCACACTGACCCATAATTGTTTTTCTTCTTATATTGTTCGAATGTTAAAAATCTAAAAAAAATATATTTTAAAATCCATTATTTTTAATATCAGCAACGAACATCTTTAAAATTAAAATTTTACTGCTCAACCAACGCAAGCCTTTAGCAAGAGTTTTACCTGCAGGCGGAGAAATCGAATGGCCTATTTCTATAACCCGGCCGCCTTCGGAGATAGAAATGAAATGTGTTTTGAATCTATAAGGCTCATTTGATTATAATATAATAAATATTGAATGGTAACAGTATGGCTCCCGGGCCCGTTTTTACCCTGTATACTCAATATGCACTGACAATATATCAAGTATATGTATACATTTTTGGTAATTTATGCGCATGCGTATCAACTCCGAAGGGTCAAAACTTTTAGAAGTGTCACGTTGTCGGGAATCTGCTTTTCTGACCTAAAACAACAAAAATTTAAAATAATTTGCTCCGCGTTCTTATATCAATTGCTCTGCAGTCGATGTATCTTAAAAACCTTTTACTACGTCGTTCAATACATACCATGAAAAAAATACCAAGCAAAAGCATTCTCCAAAATCTTTTAACATTAATAATGATTTATGAAACAAGAACTGACAGCGACATAGAAGAATATATTGTTTAGGCAAAATCAATTTTTGGAGAGTGTCCGTTTAGAAATAAAGACGCTGGTGGAGTACAATCATGTCTATTACACATGGAAGGATTGTACATAGCTAAGTATGGGTATAAAAATAACATAGAATATTAGAAATATGATTACTGAACAAACTTACATACTTATATGAAGAAGTCACCTGAACCTCGTGCACAATACAATGAGAATATCGGGTTGCTTTCTCGCTGTAAATGCTCGTGGCTCCACGTTGAGTATTTCGCTCCGCATTCCAAATACTCAAATGCAGGGTGTGTTTATTTTTATAATTTAATAGAGAGTTTGCCTCTTCTAAGAGCTGTGTGGAGGCAGTTCAACGCCTCCACGTGCTTGAGAGGTATGCTCTACTGTTTTTGTTTATGGAAAAAAGTCAGAAAGATAGCTGTCTATTTTACTTTTTATTGTTCATTTGAATCTTGATCTTCATACGTTTGGCAATTGACGCCGTCACCTACACGGCCTGTATTCATTTTGTGAATATTGGCGTGTGTGAATTGATTTTGTCACTGTCTGGAAACTTAATAACTTATACTAATGCAGTTCTAACTTGGACTTTCCATGTTTTAGCCCCTAGCGTACCTGATAAAGGTTGATCCAGAAAAGCGCTTTGTACGCAGAAAAATTGTTAAAAGATTAAATAAGGAATGGATTGCCGTCTTTCCGGTTAAGGTAGACGTTAAACGAAGAAATAATTTAGTGCAGCCTAACGTTCAATAAAGAACAGTAATTTGCCAAACTGTTTAGTTTGTGATGTTACCATATACCTCTAAAATACCTCATGATTCGTGAGATAAGCATTAATGTTACACACAGTTGAATGTATATATCCAGATAGATAGTTTACTGAAACATTGTTTTTTTTTTTAATTTCAGCCGGAGATACAAGTATTTCGCTTGAATCAATGAGAGACGAAATATCTGTAAACCCTTCAATTGCTGTAGCCATTTCAAACATTCTGCCCGGAACACTTGTAAAGTTGCAAAGTTTCTCCAATCCACGAAAAACAATCTTAAAAAGTGTCACTCAAATCGGACAAACTGCATGCTGTATGGCAACCTTCAATTCTGAAGAGCTTTTACTGGTGGATTACTTTCAACACCGTAAGATCAAATTGATCATTCCGAATGGCGATTCATCACAAGTCATCAAAATGCTACGAATCAACAGTGCTACGGATACAAATAAATAACTCAAAAGACATATCTTAAAATAAGTTTTAGATTAAGATTTTGTTTTCATATGTTAAACCTGGGTTAACGGAGATATTTCCTGAAATCTGTTATATAGTTATAATATTCTGTTAAAACAAAAGTTGTTTAAGCAACCAATTGAAACAGATCAAAATCATTATGGTAATTAAGATGCTTCCATGAGATAAATAAAATAGGTTTTAAAAACGTACCAAAGATTTACCAGAGCTATGTTCCTTAACAGTGGTTTACTGCACAACGGTTATTCCTATTTCAGTCATACATTGTAATACTTTGACAATTATAAGTTTATAAAAAGTTTGATGCATAAATTGAGTTATCACTCTGCAAAAATCAATCAATGCAATAAATTGAATAAAAGGAACGTCAACGAAAACATGGATGTTCGGATTAATATACACGAAAAACAAACAAAATTCAATTGGGCAAGAATAATGCAAGAGCAAGGGGTGGTATTCTTTATCAGGAAAGATGTTGTCTTGAGCTGATATACTTCAACAAGTCCATAACTGCCAATTTAAAAAATTATCGGTTAATCATACCTGTCCAAAATATCAACTATCGCGCCGAAAGTGGTACCATTTTATTTGCAGCTCCCAAAAGAAAATGTAACTAAGTGATTCATTTATTACTGAAAATATATCGCAAATATGGTGTTCGTGATTTATAAAAAAACATTTACAGAAAAATAAATTTTTATCACTTAAAGGTAACTCTTTTCACATGACTGTCGGGATTCCAATGTCATTTTGTCTAATTCCCGGTCGGGTCAAACCAAAGACATTAAAATTGGTATTTGCTCCTTCTCCGTTAAGCCAGCAGCATTAAGGAGTAAGATAAAAGACTGGTCAAGTAGGCCCATAGTCAGAATGATTTCTCTTGGTATAGTGGCATTTCTTCCTGCAGACTGTTGCTTTCGTAAGCTAGCACGTTAAAAATCCGGCTCAGCGTTTTTTGTTTGTTTGATTGGAGTTTAACGCCACTTTCAACAATATTTCAGTCATATCGCGGCGGTCAGTTTTACTGGTGG
>JAULBM010065960.1:0-10184 GCA_032357055.1 Geukensia granosissima | reverse complement strand
AGCAAATATTATTTACCTAACCACATCTACGGTTCACGTATTGCTTTTCTTTTTTTAAAGAAAGCAACTTGTTATAGGTATTTAACTCTTGACTTGTATGAGAGTGAGATAAATGGTAATCAACATGTACTAAATTGAAATTTCTTAAAAGACAGTGAGAAAAATTTAATATATATATTATGTGACAGGGAGATAAATGATAATCAACATCTTATTGGTCTAATATGACAGTGAGATATTGGTAAACAGCATGTATGATATATTTTATACAACATGTAAGATATATGTTAATCTTCATTCGACTTCATTGAAGGTCTTAAAGTAACATGTAGATGTTTGTTATTTATATATTTTAGATGGCTGTCTTAAAGACAATCACATCTCTTATTACTATAGCAACCTAAACATAAATTACACTCCTCAGCAAGGTTTAAAACATTTTATTTAGTTTATAAGGAATACTGATGAGAACTAAGATAAATATTTGATAGCAACACTCCTAGTTAAACATTTTATGGTAGTATTTTGTAATCCATTTAGATATTTTGGAAAGCCCTTGAGAGACGATAAATCTGAAATACAATTTTATATATGTCCTTTTCATGGAATGAAGTTGACATAAGCTGGCATGATTTACTACACATTATAATTAACTCTTGTCCTTACAACTCTGTAAGTAGATTTCAGTTTTAAACAGGATTTCTGGGCATTTTCTTTTGTTGAGAATTTTACTTTGAACTTTGACCTCATTTGACAATCTCCAGTATTGTTGTTTTACACTGATGTGGGGTAAGATCAAGTAGAGAATTCAGTAAACATTGAAGTCTAATTGGGTTGATCTCTGGAATTTTGTTGTTTCTATCTTTAACTTATTTGTTGTTTTAGTATGGGGTTATATTTTCTCAGAAAGTCTGTTCCTTGTTTTGGTATGGGGTTATATTCTCACAGAAAACTTGTTTGTTGTTTCGGTATGGGGTTATATTTGATCAAGAACCAGTCAATTGAATTGCAATAAAATAGTTTGTGAGGTAACGGCACTATAACCTACTTAATTAAGTACAATATCAGACAGTACAAGTCAGTTTAACCAGACCAACAAAGTCATTAGCTGATAAACAATCTGGTTTTTGTTGCAAAGAATGTCTTAATTCATTTATTGTTTTACCATTTTCTCTACCTATATCTCTATAGGTTTACTTGTACTTAAGTGAAAGGATTTAAAATTTTACTGTCAAATATACAAGAGTAACTAAGTTTTATTGCTAAAATAATGACAGATAGCCATTCATTTGCCATAAAAGATCTTGAAATCACTTAATTCAACATACATATGAAACATTGGTAAATTTATATTTTGACCTACTAAACTCAGGAGCTCATAGGTTGCAGACATTAAAATTAGTATTTGAGCTTCATAGCAAAAAGACTCAACAAGACCAAATGCAAAGACTGATGGGTTAATAAAAAAATAGAATGATTTGTCCAAAAAGGTGACATGTCATCCTGCAGATCTAGGTTAAAAGGCTTAAAAGGCGATGTGACGTGGCCATCTCCTCTCAACGTTTTTCCTTCTGTCAAAAAATGCAAAAAAATCTTATCCTCTGATATCTTTTAGTCAATTTGAACCAAACTTGTGAAATTGTTCATGTATGGTCCTCTACCAAAATTTTGTCTGGCATCCCCAGCTGCCTTCCACGATGGCCACCTTAACTTAAAATAGAAATTAGGGGGAGGCTGGTCATGGAATATTTAAAAAATCTTTTTGTCTGAAACTACTGAGCATATTGCAAATAAACTTTGGTGTAATGGCCTGTTTATGGTCCTCTACCAAAACTTTGTCCATCATCCCTGCCCACCAACTAAGATGGTTGCTTATTTTATCATAGGATCCTAATGGGAAATTTACTTGTAAATCTTCTTGTCTGAAACTATTCAGCCAATGGCAATTGCAATCAAACTTTGGTGGAATGGTCCTTGCATGGTCTTCTACCAAAATTATGCTGGCATCCTGTACAGCCAACCAAGATGCCTGCCACAGCCTAACGTAACCTAGGACCCTTTGGAAAGTTCACTTGAAAATCTTCTTATCTGAAACTACTGAGCCAGTTACAACCTATGGTCTTCTACTGAATTTATGTCTGGCATCCCCACCACCAACCAAGATGGCCACCACAGAATATGTGTTCAATTAGACAGGCAAATTGGTCTTACAGAAGTATTCTGAGTTATACTGTGTTTGGTCTGAAGATTTCTATGTAATAAATTAGTAATCAAAACATAACTGTTGGATTAATAAATTATTAAAATCCATAATGTCTTGACTAACTAGAGATTTATAACAGTAAACTTTTTCATTAATAATCACTTTGGATTAAGTTGTCACTCTTATTCTATTTTTTATATGTGTTGCAGTTGTTACATAGATATAACATAAATATATAATGGTAATATATTTCAATGATGGATTAACCTTATTTGTTCTAATATGCGTTTGTTTGTGTGCTGTTTAACGCCACTTTCAACAATATTTCAGTCATATCGCGGCTTTCAGTTTTACTGGTGGAGGAAGCCAGAGTACCCTGAGAGAACCATCGACCTTGGGCAGGTAACTGACAAACCTTTCACATTGTTCTAATATGTGCCTAGGGTGCCTAATAGAATAGCTTAATCTGAAATTTTTGTTTCATCTGCAACAAAGTTGCAAAAAATAAGCGAAAGCACAACATAGTTATTAAATTGAAGCTGTACATCTCTACAACTATTAAATGTCAGAGGGCAAAATTTTGTTTGCATATAGTTTGTGTTATGAAATTGTCAACTTACCAAATGACATTTGTTCTTGACCTAATTTGCATGGTTCAGTGACTTAAAATATAGAAAGAGGTGATGTGGTATGACTGCCCATGAGACAGCCATCCAAAAATATGTAAATTACAAACATCTACAGGTTGCCCTACTCGCCTTCAATGATGGAGACATTTCCGCACAGTAGTGCAAGCTGTTTAAGGCCCCCAAAAAAGTGATGATTTTCAAAGGTAGCATATATTGCCCAGGTAAGTATACAATGTAAAATAAGTAACATTTAAACAGAAAACAAAAACATCCAGTGGATTACAGTTTCTTGGCTTGGGACAGGCACACCCAAACCTTGGATATTGATGTGACAAAATGGCACAAAAGCAAACTTAAAAATCCAACTGCATAAGATTTATCTTTTGAAATTGATACATATAACACTGACAATAACAAATGAAACAAGAAAAAAGGGGGGATATGGTGTAAATATTCATGACACAAAAATCTCACATGTACAAGTAAATTCCAATCAAAGGTACAGCGCTTTGATTGCTGTTCTTCATCTCAAAGTCACAGTGAGGCCTTCAACACGTAGTAAAAAATCACACCTCACTGTAAGTTCAAGACAGCCCCTAAGACAACAAAATGTCCAAATACCAAAAAATGTTGTTTCTGACAGCTAGTTTTTCATCTTCTTCAGGGCCATAACTTTTTTGTACATTAACATATGCATACTATATTAGGCAAATGAGTGTATCACCATGAGACAGTGTGCTGTGTTCTTTCATGACCCCAGAATGACCTTAACCTTAGACCTCAAGGTCCAATTTATAGGGTTTTAGCCGGATTTTTCAACAGAAAATTTCGGCTAATAAATTGGCGTTGGTCGGTATTGCGGGCGGGCGGGCGGGTTCGGGTGGGCGGCATCCACAATTAGGTTAAAGTTTTGGTTAAAGTTTTGTTTTCTGACAATAACTCAGATGTTTTTGAATGGAATTGATTGATACTTGGAATATTAATAGATATATATGTAAGGTACTGCACAAAGCAAGAATTATAACTCTGACCTGCTTATAGTCAAATACTGTTAGATATTAAAATACACCAATCCATCACCTTAATACTTATTTTTAATCATCTGTTCCATGTACAGCTATGTCTTGTATTATAACATTGAAATATCCGTCTTAAATGCGGTTTCCGCATATCTCTTGTTATATAATTGTTTAGAACGAGTAAATTTGAAAGTGCAAAAATATCGTTAATAAGAAGAAGGCCGCTGCGAAACTAAATATTTTTTTCGTGATTATTGAAGATGTGGCATAGTCTCTTGCAAATTTATTGTACCGGTTCTCGATTTTAAAACACCGGTTCTTATATAAGGACTTCGGTTCCAAATAACAATATAGGTTTTAGCCACATAAGCAAATTAGCAATACATCATTATCATTAAGGGCGAGCTTTTTTGGCGGGAATTAGTTTATCACACTTTATTTTTGATTGATCGATTTTTAAGAAATTGTCTTGTTTGTATTCAATTCATTTGCTCTCAAAGACAGAAATGCTTATGTTGATTTCTCCAAATATATACTAAGTACTAGACCTTTAAAAGAAATTAAATGCAGGAAAGTGTGTTGTAATGTGGGAAAATAAAATTATAATACAACTTTCCAATGGGGGATTTAATTGTCAAAATAATTCCAAAGCCCTGATCAAGGCCTCTTGCAGCAAAGAACTTTTCAGAACTAAGAAAAATTAAAATTGTTAAAATACATCTTGACAATAAAAATATTATTACCAAGACTTGAGATATACTGTCTTGTATAAAACTAGTCAACTGGTTACTTTTAGACTACGTTTTTTGCACATGGTGTTATTTCCAACTGTTTTCTTTAAATTAATACATAACAAAACCACATATGGCATAGATTATTTAGCATGAATAATGATTTGCTAAACAAAACAAAGATCACATTTTCTTTTTGGCTCAACATTAGACATTGTTCATATCTGTTCCGAATAATAATATAGAATCAATTGCATCTTCACATATTTATTCATAACAATATATCACGAAATCATAAGACATTATTTTTTACTTTGTACTGAGAAAACCTAAATATCCTTCTTCGATATATTCGAGCTGGACAAGACACATTTTGGTATTCTTCAGCAGTCTGCTGCTTTTGTGTCTATATGAATGGTCATTGATGTCCTAAAATAACTTAAAATCTTAAAATCAGAATAGGACTTTTACAACCAATCACTCTTAAATAGAAATATAATCAAAAATAGAAAATTATATGTTCCAATAATAATGCCGAATTTAAGAATTGGACATAAAGGGTCTTGTGTAACTTTAATCTTTGGACCTGAAAAAACTGTATCTAATTTAAATAATTATTAAATTCAGAAAAAAATTACTCTCCTTGTATATACTAAGAATTGATTGTTAACCGATCAAAGTGATATAATCACAACGGAATCTCTCTTTACAATGAAAACACAGAAAAATCTTAACAACCAATGTCTCATTTTTTTCATATTTAAAATAAGGTTTAAATAATTATTGAAATAAGATATATGCGAATTTAATTTGTAAGTGTTTTTTCTCTGTCTTTCATCTTCTCTCTTGTATTTCTGTCAGGTCCATGCTGACATCATTACCCACGATGACTATGGGAATTCCACAAAAACTATCTTTACAGATTCCTTGTCTTAATCCATTCTCTCAAAATAGTAACATGTAATCAATTTATTTGGACAATAAGATTAGTTATGTCAGAAATGTAGCCAGGCAAGTTCAAACATATTTTTTGGAATCATATTTCACAAGCTGGGGATTACATAAATCTGATCAACAAGTTAAGTCTTCTTATCTCACGTGTATTTCTGAGTTATAATTAGTTGACCAATCACATGCGATCGGTTTTATGTTACAAGCGTGGTCATTCACTTTTTCTTTGTTTCAAAAAGCAAATTAGATGTACAAAATTGTCGGCAGAAATTAACAATTAACAATTACGATTGGTGTATGCAATTTCAAAGAATGTTGGAGTCATCATTTCAAAAAGTTTGACATTGAATGCAGTTTCGAAGTTCAGAGAGGTTGTGTATATTAATTGTGGACTGACTTAGTTTGTGTGTTAATTCTGCCGAAAGAATCTTGGTGCTGATAAACTTTTTTAAGCAAGGGATAAGCTTAAGTTGAGATACATCCCGTATTATTTGACATTATATCGGAAATTTAAAGTATATTATTTTATTGTCTTTATGTTGAAAAACACATTCGATTTGCAACAGTTGTCTGACAAAGTTACGAACATTCTATAAGTAAAGTTGTTCCCGAGAAGTGTCGGACACAGTTGGAGGGAAGCCAAGCAGTAGTCCCTGACTAAATTCATCCGTATCGGAGAAGTATTCCAGTCTGCGGCCTGTCGCCAAAGTGTCGAGGAAATCTTTAGCGGACTTAACCAGAATCAAAGATAAGGTATAGGCGAACCTTAATATCATAATTTTTATCTTATCGTATTGTATACAATATGTCTTTCATTTCATAATCAAATTTTGACTTATTTCATTAGTCTGGTGGCATTTCTTCTTTTCATTGTTAAAGTAGTAAACATTGACCGTTTGATTCACGCACGTGTTATCATAATCATTATGTCACACCGCGTGTTGGTATTAGGGCATTCCTCTGTTCACCGAATGGATGATTACAGCCAATCAGATTATAACTCGCTAAATTTGGGTTTGACGTCAGCGATATAGATATTAGATTTATCGGTATTGGTGGCGGAGCAATACGAGGAGGTCCAAAATGCATTGTAAATAAAGATCACATGTACGCCATCAAAGTTATGAAGCCACATATTGTTTATTTACAAATAGGGAATAATGATCTTAATAATCCTGATTGATCTACAGATATTATGGCTTATGCAGATTTATATTACATGGTGTGTAGCATGTTATTGTCGGCCAGGAGTTACCACGTTATTCCCGCAGGTGTCCGTCCGATTACAACGAAAAATTTTTTTCGGTTAATAATGATTTAATAAAACTATAGACTGAGTCGAACGACAATACTTTTTTAGACTGCCACTGGAAAAATTGCGGGTTGGATAGGGGCGGAAAATTTTGCCTTGTAACTGGCCGCCTACTGACAACTCAAAAAGAGCTGTTACTAGGGGTCATAAGCGTGCTTAAGACGTGGCAATTCCTAAACACGGGGCGTCTTTAATGTCCCCCTCTAGACGGATTGTGAATTAATAATCCCCCCAATCAGGGACGCCCATTTAAGAGGACTAGTGCCTCAAGGACGGACATACCTAGTGCCTCTTCTTTCCCCGACACAACCTTTGAGAAGGGGAGTTTGAGTTTTTATACATCACGTATAGGTATGAACACGTTCTGATATGTTGTGAGAATGTCTGATTGTCTCAACCATCAGTTTTTTTTTTCGTGGAATTGTTCAAAAAACAAAATTTAAGCATATGTTTCTAAGATTTTATCCAATTTACAAAACTACGAAAAAACTCGAGAAAAACAGCGGTTGAGACAATCAGACATTCTCACAACATATCAGAACGTGTTATACGTTGTTTATTTTTCATAAGGAACAACCTCTCATCAGCATCATAAGAGCCGAAAAAGAGAATATATGGATAAAACAGCACACAAAAAGAAATCAACTTAACGTATAAAAAGAGTAAAGTAAAAAAATGTTCCACACGGATAATCAGAGAATGCCAAATGAAGTCAAATCTGCATATCCAATACAAGCCATGAATCTCAAAATACACTACATTTCTGTATATTCAGTCCGATAAGTTTGGATATTTTTCAGAGGATGAAGAATACAATTTTATTTTGTGTTAAAAAAAGAAATCGTTATGATTTTTGCCCTAATAAACAAATCATATCGGTCTGGATTCCATAAACACAATCCAATTAAGCTTTTTAAGCGGGTTAGTTTGTCGTTCGATTTTGTCGATTTTAAAACAAATAAATTTACTTTTCTGCAGATATCGTTTCTGACTGATGATTTTCAATTAAAAAAAGAGAGGAAAATTATATTTTTTGCTTCAATATCAAAATTCGAATACCCTGAAAATTAAAATATACAGTACATTTTTATAATTTGTAAATATTTTATTATATTATACTAAGTATTATATTACTACTATATAGTCAACTAAGGTCAGCCTGTCCATATATTTAGTATATGGACCGGCCCCAGTCCACTATAATATTTCCGGATTTTTTTTCGAACTTGATTTGTGTTGGTGATTGTTATATTGTTTTATAAACATGCTGTCTGGTTACGATTTGAGCTATGTCCAATACACGATGTTGTGACGATATTGCCAATTTTGTCTACATTGATAGGTCAAATTGTCTTTACTCTACTATGTTTTTTTATCATTAACTTCGACAACATCGCCCTCCTCTCCATCTTCATCGTTAACATCGACAACATCGCGATGTCAACAGCATCGTGATTATATTGTCTGCATCTTCCAACTTGTTGTCTATATCGTTGACATCGACGACATTGCGATGTGGACAACAGCATAATAATATCGTCTATACCGCCTTACCCTTTGTCTACATCGCTGACACCGACAATTTCGTATACATTGTTTTTATTGTTTTTATTATTGACAACATCGATGACATCGACTACATTGCGATGTCAACAACATCGTGATGATATAGTCTACACCGTCAAACCAATTGTCAACATCATTTGAATCGCGATGTGGACAACATCGTGACGACATTGTCTACATAGGTCAACTTGTTGTCTACATCGTTGACATCGACGTCATTGCGATGTCGTCAACAGCGTAACGATATCGTCTATATTACCTTGCCCTTTGTCTACATCGTTGACATCGACGACATTGCGATGTTGACAACAAAGTGACAACATTGTTAACTTGGTAATCTTCGTGACTACACCGTTGACATGGACAATATTGCGATGTCAACAACATTGTTATGATATCGTCTACATCGCCAAAATAATTGACTATATCGCCTTACCTTTTGTCTACATCGTTGACATCGACAACATCGTGACGACATCGTTTATATTGATGTTAGTTGCCTTCATGACATTGCGATGTCAACAACACTGTCATACTTACTGTCTACATCGTTGACATCGACGACATCGCGATGTTGACAACATTGTGACGATATTGTTTACATCGACAACATTACAATGACAACAATATAGCTATGACACCGTCTACATCGCTTACGTACTATCGACATTCTAGACATCGATGGCATCGTTTTGAAAACATCTACATCGTTCTTCTTTACGTCAATGGCGATGACATCGATGAAACTTTTATATATACATCTCCATTAAGATATCTTATTCATTGTTAATTTCTTACTTAATTTTTGTCACTTACAACATTTCGAACTCGACCACATATTCACGAAATCGTCTACATAATACTAATTGATGTTTATATCGTTGACCGTGACAAAGCAATTTTGAGAGCACAAAAGAGAAATCTGCCCCTTTGGTATCTTCGAATTCCTTTTTCATCATCTAAATAGTTTCTTTTATTTCCAATTGTGATGGTATTGACGACATGGCATTATTTGAAATGATAACGAGCAGTATTAATGATAACCTTGATAAGCTACATTTTCCATATAATATAAGGCCACTCCAAATTTATTTTTCGTTCTTTTGATTTTTAATGATAAAAAAAACGTACGAGTGAGCGAAATTATTAATTTAAATTTTTTTCTTGCAATGGCAGAATATTGAAGCGCGACCTCAAAAACTTATGCGAACACAACAGTTTAATTTTATTTCCTTTCTGTTTGTATTTTTGGAGGAGTGAGCAAGCAAATTTTAATTTTTAATATAAAGGAATAACAAGAAAAATTTCTATAAAATTTAATAAATATGAAGCGAGTAAAGTTTTTTTAAATTTTGAACCCATAATATGAGGAGCGAGCGAATCCGAAGAATTACTAATTAATTTGTAGTGGCCAAACCAATAGAATTTGAACCTGTTTGAACTCAAATCTATCTTAATGTAAACATTTACATGAACAGTATTTCTTTTATTGTTTTCATAGTTTTATATCAGTGTTTATCTATCGATTCGCATTCAAAATTTTAAATCTACAATAGCCTTAGGATGACTAGTATGTAAACACTACATGAATAAAAATTTCCAGAAACAGCGAATACTTATTAGAGGTCCGTTGACTATTCACAAACATGGTGTAGACGAAATGTAAATCCATACACTGACGATTTATTTAAAGACATTAAGGATGTTCGCTGCTCATCTTTTTGATTTTTTGTCAGATTTTCGGAATCCTCTGGTTTCATCCATATAAGTGCA